>WBNM01032643.1:18671-34744 GCA_013399055.1 Ramphastos sulfuratus | reverse complement strand
CCTTCCCTTCCCTTCCCTTCCCTTCCCTTCCCTTCCTTCCTCTCTCCTTCTTTCTAACCTACTTCAATTCATTTCAGAAGAAGGATCCTGCTTTGTAGGAAACTTGTGTTCAGTGATACCCATTAGAGCAAGAGTGTAATGTGACAGCAGAGTAATTTTACTTCTTGGAGTCTCAGAGTGTCAGTGGGAAGTTGTTTAGCTAAAACTCTTTACTTGCAATATGAACTAATGCAAAGCTCCTTCTTTGTTTAACATTCTAGTGTTTGTCCAAGCAAACAAGCTGCAGCAGCATATTTTCTCAGCCCATGGACAGGAGGACAAGATCTATGACTGCACACAGTGTCCACAGAAGTTCTTCTTCCAAACAGAGCTGCAGGTACCACACTTGTCACTTGGGGGTTACAATTGCATTATGTATTTGATGGCTGGGTTCAGAGCTTTGCTGGCAATGACCTCCTCTGATACTTTCTCATCATCAGGATGGGAATGAGAGAAGGACAAGAGAAATTACAGATGATTCAACTCATGCTGCTTCTAAGAGGTGCTGGCAGAAAGCCACCTGGTACAGACCTGAATTTCAGGAGCCACCTTTGTATTCTTGCTCTGTAGGTTGTTGCAGCTCAAGATATTCTTGAGGAGAGGGAAATAGGCCTCCTGGTTTTCTTTCTGTTTGATATCTGCAAAACATTTACTCAAGCAGTGAAATGGAAAATAAGAGTATTCTTTTGTCTCTAAATGTGAAACACTGAGCACAGAAGTAAGAGTGTAGGGAGGGGGGAAGTAGACACAATTTATCTTGGTTTACCTGCTGGCCATTTCCCATAAATACTAACCTGGGGAGGGAAAAATTAAAGGGTCAGATGAATGTCTCAGCTGCCTTGTGTGCTGTTCTCAGACTTGTGATGATACTGCCTGCTAATGGTAAACAAAAGGAGAGAGGGGAAGAAATAAATGTTAAACAGGGTCTGAAAAATAATTTTGGACGAAGGGATTATTTACTCTCCATTTAAACATTCCACACTGCTTGTTTGGCAGTGAGAAGTGGTGATGTCTTACACCTGACTTTGAGACAGCAGCAGAAGAGTGTTTCCCNGGCCTTCCAGGATCTGAAGGGAGCTCCAGGAAGGCTGGGGAGGGACTATTGACAAGGTCTTGTAATGCCAGGACAAGGGGCAATGGGTTTGAACTGTCAGTGGGGAGATTGAAAGTGGATGTTAGGAGGAAGTTCTTTACAGTGAGGGTGGTGAGACACTGGCATAGGTTTTCCAGGGAGGTTGTGGCTGCTCCTTCCCTGGAGGTGTTCAAGGCCAGGTTGGAGGAGGCCTTGAGTGACCTGTGCTAGTGGGAGGTGTCCCTGCCTATGGCAGGGGGTTGGAACTGGATGATCCTTGAGGTCTCTTCCAACCTTACCATTCTATGATTCTATAATTGGATTGGAGTCTTAGGATAGGCTGGTAGAGGGGAAAGTTCAGGGTCTGTGGTGGTCTGTAGAGCTGGAAGAAGGAGAAGTGTTTGTTCCTTCACTGTCTGCCATGTGACTTTTATTAGGAATGAAGGGAATTTTTAGCACTTCATGTTTTTCAGTAGCTTTTTAAGCTCAGGCCCCCATCTGGACCCATTTGATCTGCAGCCACCTGAATGTGAGCCAGTGTGTGGCCAGGTGGCCAAGAAGGTTAACAGCAACCTGGATCAGTGACCCACAGGACCAGGGATGGTATTGTCCCCCTTGATTCAGCGCTGGGGAGGCCACACCTTGAGTACTGGGTTCAGTTTTGGGGCCCCTCACTCCAAGAAAGACATTGAGGGGCTGCAGCAGGTCCAGAGAAGGGCAACAAAGCTGGGGAAGTGACCCAGATGCAGGCTACATATCAACAGCCAGGTACTGCATGCAGGCTCTGACCCAGTGTGGAAGAGGAGGACAAAGAAAAGGGACTCATACATAGTGAAAGACAGAAAAAGTCAAAATTGAGTTTTGAAGTCAAAGAATGGTCTGGGTTGTGTAGAAAGTTATTAGACTTGTGAAAAAGAAAAACACAGGAGAAACTGAGTGGAATGAGGAAAGGTCAGAAATTAATTTAGTTGTATGTCTGTCTTTGCCAGCATTATTTTTGTGGGATCATTTTCTTTTGGTTTGGCTTTTTTTTTTTGTCAACATCTTTGTTGTTTTTGAGTTTTTTCCCCCCGAATGTTTCCATTTAAGGTGGAGCTGCTTTTTTTTTTTNTTCAGAAAAAAAAATATTTAAATGTTTTTGGCTTACTGATCTGGAGAAATCTTGTCATTTCCCACTGATTACTCAAAATGAAGAAGTGGGAAGAAGTAGAGACATCAGCAGTTTTCTGCAAAGAGAAAGGAGAGGTGGTTAAGGAAGAACAAAAGGAAAAAAAGAAATGGGGAAAAAATTAGAACCTCAGGAAAAGATAAGGCATGGAAAAGACATGTATGGAAAGAAAGAAACAGGATCAAGAGGCTAGAAATTAGTTTGAACAGCAGAACTCAGCCTGGGTTTTAGAAAGGCAGAGTAGGTAACAGGATTCTGAAGAAAATACACCAAGGAGCAGGTGTAGCTGCCACATGTACAGGCACCTCCTCACTGCTCTGTCCCTGGGAAATAGCCTTTTGTTTCAGCATACCTGGAGTCCTAAGCAGCTGCCTTCAGCTTTTTTATTGTAGCACATGTTTTCCCACTCTAAATTCATCCCTGCCCAAGACTGAGGGCAAGATTTTGCTCTCTCCATCAAAGCCAGATTGGATGGCGCCTTGAGCAAGCTGCTCTAGTAGCAGGTGTCCCTGCCCATGGCAGGGGGTGGGGTTGGAACTAGGTGATCTTTAAGGTCCCCAGTCTGTGATTCTGTGATTAAAACTTCAGCATAACTGAGGCACCTGGTTTGCTAGTGAAGGGCACAAAAGGATGTTGCTACAGAGAGATGGATGCTGCTGCTCACTGGCTAGGTGACAATCGGTGTGCTGCTCGCTCCGTGCCGCAGCAGACTCTTAGCAGACCACATCTCCATCCCCTTGCAGGCAGCCTCTCTCTCTGGCTTGTCTCCACTTGCAAAGAGAAAAAGGTATTAATTTTCTTGTTCACTTAATGCATTGTTTAGTGTTTTCATGCATTCACTTAATGCATTGTTTTCATTAACTGGGGCAGCCCCACCCTAGCTGAGCATGTATCAGGCTTGAAAAAGTGCGGTGCCATCCTGCCATTTGCATTCAGTTGTTGGCATCTCTGACTTTCTGCTCTTACCTCCAGGTTGTGAAAGGGCAGCAAAGCACTTAGAGCAATAGGTACTGACCTTTGGAGTCTGCTTTTACTGAAAACACATTGATCTGGAGCCTGCTCTCATTTAAAACCTATTCCAGGAGACGTGGCTTTGTTCAGGCTATCTACCAGCCGAAGCAGTGGAATCTTTGGCAGTTAGCCTGCAGGTTCTGTTTCTCTATCCTTTCACATCACTGTGGCTTGTGTTGAGGCTTGCAGCAAGTGTATTTATTCCCTCTTATCAGGAATGGTTCCTTGCTTTTAATTTAAACCTGCATCTGCAGTGCATCTCTCATGCACCAGAGATGCTAATCACCCCAGATTAGAAGCCAGGGACAGCACTCTGTGGCTGCAGGGCAAAGGAGGAACATGAACAAAGTAGAGCAGAGCAGAATACAATAGCATAGAAGCCCTATCCTCGTGTCTAGCACTGCTGATAATTAAAGGGAATTAATTCAGAGATACAGAAAATAAATGCTTAGCTTGGTGTTTTGCCCAGTGTGAGTCTTTGCCTAGCATTTTCCAACTCCTGTTCTGGGAAGAGTAGGCTGGAGGCATGTATGAATCCCCACACTCATCTCACCTTGGGGGAGCTGCTATCCCCTCAGTACCAATCTTATCAATGCAAAAACCAAGTTAGACTCTCTTTAGAGGTTCCCAAGATTTCACTCCAGACCCCTGTTGTGAGTGCAAGACAAAGGGCAGTGTCCTGGTGCAAACAGAAGGTAAACAACCACTCCTGACTATCAAACCTGCAGTGCATTACTCAACCTTTATGTTTACTGGAATTTGCTCTTTGTTTCAAGATCCTCTCCATAGCTCATCCTTCTCCCACACTCCCTTTAAGTGGCTTTGTGCTCCATCACCAGCTATAAATTTTGGGGGGATGCTGTCTCCAAAGAAAGGAAGCAAATGGAAAGCTTCTGTAGCGGTTGGAAGTGGATGCCTTAAGGGTGTTCTGAGTTGTGAGTTTTCATACTCACACATTAAAAAGGCTGTGTGGTGTGTTTCTGCTTCTGAAATGGAGTTGAAAAGGTCTATCCCTAGAATTCCTTATTTTGTATGGAAAGCTTTTAATGAGATGCTTGCTAAAACAAGGGACTTTCAGAAGCAGGCCTGTAAGAGTCTTTAAAATCAGAAATACTCACTTGAGGTATCAGATAAAGAAGCTGCAGGGTAGGTTTATTTATAGGCTGCCTCCCAAAAGTTGAAACTCTTCTACCTGACCACCTGGAGTATGCCCAGGTGTACAAGATGGCCAGGCATTGCCCAGGGAGTGGTGGACTCACCATCCCTGGAGGTGTGCAAGAAATGTGTGGCCGTGGCACCTGGGGACATGGCTTAATGGCCATGGTGGTGTTGGGTTGGTGGTTGGACTCAATGATCTTAGAGGGCTTTCCCAATTAAAGCAATTCTATGATTCTATAAATTTGCTATAACTAAAACAGTCATCTCCAGCCATCATCCATAATACTGAAGTCATTAATAAAGAAGCAAAGAAACTCATCACTAATTTAATTTAATGTTGAAATTTCACTACAATGTTACCAAGTCATTTACACTTAAAGTGTCCTTTCTTATTCTCATTCCCTTTCTGTCCTTATGCCCTTTCTTGTCCTCATGCCCTTTCTTGTCCTCATGCTATTTCCACTGCCTGTTTCTTTTTCCTTAGTCTTTGGGTTTAGGCAATGTATTTCCCTTGCCTCTGGTGAGGAGTAGCCATTCCTTTCCTGTTCCCAGTCCTAGTGTTGCTTCCATAGTTAATGCAACTGACTGTGGTTGTGGGGAGCAATGAGACACTCTCACGGGGTGTAACCCAGACTGGCTGAGTTAATGGCTCTCTTAATGGCTGGAGAGCAGCCCTGAGGAAAACGACCTGGGGNCATTCTATGATTCTATGAGTTAGAGAGGTCTCAGTGTCCACTACAACTGCTGGATGATTGTCCATGTTTTATCAGTGATGATAGTTAGTTCTGAGTATGCTACTAGCCAAGTTTACATCACCTCTCCAGACCATTTTTTTGCCCAGTACAAAAATGATGTCTCTTTTTTGGTGAATTACAGCATTTACTTAACATTTTGTGACTAATAATTAGTTACTCCTGGGGTAGTTAAATGTCCCTGCTTTGCAGACAGCAAAACTAGGGCAAGAAATAATTGGATCAGCAGTTGCTTCCAATCCTGCTCAAAAGGGACCTGGCCTCAGTGATTCACGCCCTTGCCGCTTCCCGTCTGGACTCCAGCAGCACGGAATACCTGGGCACGAAGCCATCAGCCTGCTGGATGTTCCAGCTAATGCACAGAGCTGCAGCACTGCTGCAGGAGCAAAGGACAGCAGGAGCATATTCAGCCTGCTCTCTTGCTGTCCTACCTGCCTGCCTTTGTCCAGCTCTACTCTGAGGCTCAGTCCTTAACATTCCAGGTATGCTGAGTCCATCAGGCCATGGATCGCCTGAGAGTTTCTTCCCGTTTGGTAGCACTGTGGTGGTTGACAGCTCTGCTTTGTGAGTGTTGTTATCAAAGAGAGGAAATGTGTTTGCACAGGCCACACCTTGAGTGCTGTGTCCAGTTCTGAGACCCTCAGTTCAAGAGAGATGTTGAGGTACTGAAAGGTGTCCAGAGACGGGCAGCAAGGCTGGGGAGGGGCCTGGAGCACAGCCCTGTGAGGAGAGGCTGAGGGAGCTGGGGGTGTGCAACCTGCAGAAGAGGAGGCTCAGGGCAGACCTCATTGCTCTCTGCAGCTACCTGAAGGGAGGTTGTAGCCAGTTGGGGTTGGGCTCTGCTGCCAGGCACCCAGCAACAGAATGAGGGGACACAGCCTCAAGCTGTGCCAGGGGAGGTCTAGGCTGGATGTTAGGAGGAAGTTCTTGACAGAGAGAGTGATTGGCATTGGAATGGGCTGCCCAGGGAGGTGATGGAGTCACTGTCCCTGAAGGTGTTGAAGAAAAACCTGGATGGGGCACATAGGGTGGTGAGACACTGGCACAGGTTGCCCAGGAATGTGGTGGAAGCCTCATCCCTGGAGGTCTTTAAGACCAGGCTGGATGTGGCTTTGAGCAATCTGCTCTAGTGAGAGGTGTCCCTGCCCATGGCAGGGGGATTGGAGCTGGATGATCCTTGAGGTCCCTTCCAGCCCTGGCAATTCTGTCATTCTGTGATTCCACAGCAGTTAAATATCACCATGAACATCCTCAACTTACACTTACAAAACACTTACCTACAAGTACACTTAGCCTACACTTACAAGAGTAGGGTGCACCTAAGGATGCCAAAGGTTCCCTTCTCTCATCTAAACAACTACCTGCATGTAGATCTTGAAACCTTCCCCCAAGCCCCAACCCACAACAACAGAGCTTTTCTAAAATGAAACAACACAGTTCCTTCCCCAGGGAAGGGATGAAAGAAAGAAGGAAGCACTCCTAGCAGATGTTACTCATGTCACTTAAAACAGCAGAACCTTCCCAGCTCCCAGTGCAAGCAGCTGAAGCAAAGCAGGGCAGAGGCAGCACAGAAGAGTCTCCAGAAGTTTTGTGTAGCTTCACAGGATCATAAAATTGTTTCAGTTGGAAACGACCTCCAAGATCATCGAGTCTGTCACACATGTCCCTCCTCTGATGTCCATTTTTACCATTTTGATGTTCCAAAGTTAGCACTGTTGAAGCTCATCTCCCTGTTTCTTCCTCATTTCTCAAAGGGTTAACTTTTCTAACGACCTCTGCATTAGAGAGTGCTCCCAAAGATCTCAACATTTTAAAAGAGCCTTTAAAACACTCTTGACCTGAGCTGGAGCCAAACTAAGCAAGCTCTAGGCTATTTGAACAACTAAAAGACTCAACTAAGACCCTGATTGGAGACAGTAGCAGCGCTGGGATTCGAACGCTGTATCTGCTCATTTGGGGGTCAGCCGGAGAAAACTGCTCATTAACCTGGGCTGAGGTTGTCTCCTTGTGGCAAAAGTCTTCTGGGACCACCTGGGAAAGAGATTGGTGTGGGAGGAGCATCAGCCATGGCAGCAGTGGCACCAGTACCTCCATGGAGGATTGTTTGGCCAAAGCCCCACAGCAGTTGACTCTGTTTATTGCCTAGGTCCCAGCAGCAAACCCTCCGTGGCGGCAGGGGAGGCTGTGAATAATTTATACTCTTTACACAAAGATAGGGATGAAACTTTCAAACCTGCAGGTGAAGTTAGGTTTTCAAGGGTGTTTTCTTCACACAAACCCCTCAAAACATTTGTGTGTGTGTGTGTGTGTGTGCAGGTAGAGATTAGTTCTGGCATTTCTAGGTCCCCAGACTCTTGGGGTGAGCAGTGGAGCAGAGATGCTGACTTTCTGGGCCCCAAAGGCCAGGAGCCAGCAGGGAATAACTTTGTCAGCTCTTCTTAAGAAGAAGCCTACCTGAAATCCAATTAACAGTCAACGCTTTAGGCCAACATTTTCCAACTCAATGGCCTGTTTCTGACAGGGTGCTGAGCACCTCCAGCTGCAGATAAGGCCAGTGGAAGGTGCTGGTGCCGAGTACATCAAGAAATTAGGTCAGAAATGCCTAGAGTTAGGAACCCTGATAAAAGCATAGGCACTGAGCAGTCATAGCCTTGTTTAAAGGCTTTAGCAAAACGTTTTTGATGCCTCAACAGAGGCATAGTCAGCAGTGGTGGCCTTGGTCCTTAGCAGACAGTCAGGTTGCTTTTGTCAGAGCCAATGCCCAGAGGTCAGGAGAGCTGGAACCAATGGTGAGGTCAGGTACTGACCTGCTCCACTGAACCATGCCTGCTTCCCATCTCCTGAGTCAGGATGCTGGCAACCACATGTGTGTGCCAGAGGTACCAGGACTGTAATTAGTGCTTCTGTTTCAATGGCACCAGAGAGAGCTGCGTGCTGCTTGGGGATTACTGCTCTGGGTGGGGTTTTCCTGACCCCTTACTGTGTTTCTGTTTCATAGAGTCATAGAAGCAGTTTGGTTGGAATCATGAAAGGTTGAACCTTTAAGATCATTGAGTCCAACCATTCTCTAACTCTACCTAAAGCCTGGTGAGAAATGATGTCCCTTAGCCCCATATCTCTGCCTCTTTGATGGAGGGATGGAGATTTTAACCTCCTCTCTGTGCCAGCATTTGAGAACCCTTCCAGGAATTTTATTCTAATACCCAACGCAAACTTCCCTTGGTGCAAGTTGAGGCCATTTCCTCTTATCCTATTATTTGTTAACTAGAGAGAAGAGACCAACCCCCACCCCACTCCAGTCTCCTTTCTGGTAAAAGGGCCAGGGCTTCTCTCATCCTCCTTTTCTCCAGACTAAACAACCCCCAGTTCCTTCAGCCACTCCTCACAACACCCTTCACCACTTAGGTATTTTTTGCCACTCGCTGGATCCACTTCAGCACTTCAATGTCTTTCTTGACACACTAATAGGGATATTAGCATCCACCAGTACGTGCATTGGGGATTTTTTTCTGTGCTTCCAAGATGTAAAACATTCAGAGTTGTGTTCCTGAGACTTGAGATTTCTTTCCCTGGAAGGGAGAATTGTTTCCTTTGCAGAATTTCTCCAAGAGGCAAGCGGGAGATGCATGGTGGAGGCACTCTTGAATTAGCTCTTTAAGGACACAGCTTCAAAGTGTTTCCCCTGCATTTTTTTGTGCTTCAATGTCAAAAAAGTTTTAAATAAAAAAAAAACCCCAAAAGCCAACCACCAAAAAAAAATCCCAAAACAACCCAAAAAACCTTTGAATTCCCTTCCTCTGCCCTTTGCCTCCTGGGGATTGAAGGACGTTAGGGCCATATTAGGTTTTTTTCCTGTGATAATTCTTTTCCAAATAAGAAATTTCCAGGTTTGGAGCTTGTGAGGTCAGCCTCCTTTCATTGGCCTATTCAAATGTAAACAGCCTCTGTGGGTACTTCAGTTAGCTGATGAATATTTATAGCACATTGCAAAGCCCACCAAGCCCAAAGGGCCAGAGATCTTTCTGGGACCACTTGGTTTCACTAAACAGTGCTCAGCAAAGATGCCAAAGTATTACCTTTTCTCCACACACTTCAACTCCTGGTGCAGCAGGCAGCCTGTGAAGCTTGCCACACTTTGCTTTTTTTTCCCCTGTAAATAAGGAGGAAATCATCTGTTCAAAACATCCCTTAGACAATCCCTGAGAGCATTTTCTGGAGCAACTGACTCACAGTTACAGGTTTGTTTTGGTTTTTGGTTTGGTTTTTATTTTTCAGATGCTTGAGTGATGTTATTGATGAAATTGCAGAATTAATTGGCACAGTGTAGCAGTTCAGTGATGAATATTGCCTTTTAAATGCAGCATTTTAATCTTGACAAGAAAGTCAGGCTTAAGGAACAGTAAAACAGCAAAGGATTGGAAACAAAAAATGCTGCCCAAAATAAGCACTTGGGTTACAGCCACAAAGCAGCCATTAGAAAAACTAAATAAAAAAAAAAAAAGGCAAGAATGTCTCTTCTTTCTCTTTCAAGGAGGATAGTGAAACCCAGATGTGTCTGTGCTTAGAGACAGAGAATCCTTTTGGTCGAAAAAGCCCTTTAAGATCACTGAGTCCAACCATTCTCTGACTCTGCCAAGGCTGGTGCTAAGCTATGGCCCTCAGCACCACATCTCTGCCTTNTGTTACTAGGGAAAAGAGCCCAACAATCACCTGGTTTCAGCCTCATTTTAGATAGCTGTAGAGAGCAATGAGGTCTCCCCTCAGCCTCCTGTTCTTCATACTGAACAACTCCAGTTCCCTCAGCTGCTCCTCACAAGACCTCTTCAGACCTTTCACCACCTTCATTACCCTCCTCATTTCCCACTTAAATATTCATCTGCTTCTTCCTCTTCATACTCTTGTATACCTGGATTCTTGGAGCAGGGGCTGTTTAGCTTGGAGAAGAGGAGACTGAAAGGTGACCTTGTTCATGCTTGTAAATATGTAAAGATTAGTGCCCAGGGGCTGGAGCCAGGCTCTGCTGGGTAATGCCCACTGACAGCACAAGAGGCAATGGTGGAAGCTGAGCCATAGGAAGTGCCATGGAAACATGAGGAGGATTTTTTTCCCTGTGAGGGTGACAGAGCCCTGGAACAGGCTGCCCAGGGGGGTTGTGGACTTTCCCTCTCTGGCGCTATTCAAGACCTGCCTGGATGTGTTCCTGTGCAATCTGCTCTAGGTCATCATGCTCTGGCAGGAGGGTTCAACTGGCTGAGCTTTGGAGGTCCCTTCCAGCCCCTGACATTCTGTGATGCTGTCATTCTTTCTGTAAAATACAGATATATATTTCCAAAAGAATCAGTAGGAACAAAAATAATAACCCACACTTTGAATCCATTCTCCTTACCACCTTGTCTGGTCAACACTGAATAGGTTCTGCAGACTCAGGTACTACAGAGCAGTTTGTAATGCCTGTGACTGCAAAGACTCTAGGGTAAATGTGCTAAATGAAGTGTGTTGTCTCCCTTCTGACAGCAGCATAAACCTAAGTCATTCAAAATATAAACTGTGCTCTTCTTTTGTCTGTCTAAGTGTTGACTCTCAAGCATATCCGTGGCATTGCATGTCAGCATTAACATCATTGTTTTAGCAAATGGAACAGGCAGGGTTCAGCCTAAAGAGGCAAATCAGAAGTAGCTGGAGAAAGGAAAATGCACGGAAAGGCAGAGGAAGGAAGTGAAAGGCGAAGGAGGAGAGGAGAAGTAGAAAGGAGATTATGGAGCAAACAAAGAAACAAGACAGAAATAACAGTACTTGGAAAGGCAAACATTTTTTCTGCTGAGTGATACTGATAGTAATGATAAGGCATTTGCAAAAATAAATCATGGTAATAATAAGGGGAAGATCAGCTCTTAGATAAAGGCCAATTTCTACCCTCAGTCCTTGTAGAAACCTCTGCGAACATCAGGGAGTCCTGTTGCAGATCGAGGGCAGGGGAAGCAGTAAATGTATTCCCTGACCCACAAATAATCATTAGAAATGGAATTATGCCCTCTGCAGAAAATGAGGTTCTATCATCTGTGCCCTGAGCCTTTCAGCCTACACCTTGCCATTAGTCAGATAAGTTGGCTGGTACACCTGGAGCAAGCAGAAGAAATAAGCACTCTGTTTGCATGTGAATAATTTCCCTGCTAGATGAGTTCTCCTAATTGTCCATCCATTAATTTCTTGCTAATGTAGCTGATATCGATGAGTGATTTTCTGTGCTAAACAGGAAGCACCACTCCTTCATTGCAGGACACATTCCTTCCTAGAGCTGCCCTGCTGTTAGCTACCAGTAGCTGCCGTTCTATTATCTTTCATCTGGCCCAGAGCTGACAACAGATGGCCATCTCCGGGACTGCCATCAGTGTGACTTTATGAAGCATCCAGCTATGGTGTGCTGAGGAGCTTCATGGCCAGTTCTGCAAATCTGCCTCCCTTCCCCCCAGCCCGCTGCTGGCCCCCCTCACTCCAACCCCGTGAATAAGCTCCTCATTCCTGGCTCCACTCTCCGCCGGTCCTGCAGCTTCTCAACGAGTGATGGCACAATGCTACCACTGAAAGGCTCGAGATGTGCCCTCTCTTCCCTCCACAGTGCAGGCAGAACGTTGCTCTGGCCCTTCTGTACCTCAGCATCCTTACACCTCCATGCATTCAGTGTTCCAAAGCATAGGTGAAGGGGCTTGGTAGCAGCAAACTTGCCACCTCCTAAGATCTGGAGTCTGAACCCTGCCTCCTTAATGTTTATAAATATGTGAAGGGTGAGTGCCCAGGGGCTGGAGCCAGGTTCTGCTGGGTGATACCCACTGACAGGACAAGAGGCAGTGGTGGAAGCTGAGGCATAGAAAGTTTCATGGAAATACGAGGAGGAATTTTTTCCCTGTGAGGCTGACAGAGCCCTGGAACAGGCTGCCCAGGCTGGGTTGTGGAGTCTCCCTCTCTGGAGGTATTCAAGACCTGCCTGGATGTGTTCCCGTGTGACTTTCTCTGGGTGGTGCTGCTCTGGCATGGGGTTGGACTGGTTGAGCTTTCGAGGTCCCTTCCATTCTGTGATTCTTTCTGTAAAATACAGGTATCTATTTTCAAAAGAATCAGTAGGAACAAAAAAATATTAACCCTAATATTAGCTCAGTATCCCTGTGCCTCCTCCAGCTCCAGGGAATTCGAGAGATAGAGAGGGAGGTGTTCTTTGTTTAATGTTCCACCAATGCTGCCAACCTAGGAGTGAGTATATCAAGTGTGAAAGGAGCTAAAATATCGATTAAGAGACCCAAAGTGGAGAAAAGTATAAAACTCAACAAGCATCCTGATTCCAATTGACAAGCCAGGGCATTTGGAAAAGCTGTTTTCAGCTGGGCTGTGGAGAAAGAGATATTGTTTGCTCTTGACAGAGATTGCTACAGCAAGGTACCTCCAGAGCTGGACCCATATTTTAAGAGAAATTCACAGTTCTATCCTTTATTGTGATATTTGCAGCGAGTCTACAGCTAGTAAGTGTCTCTGCCCTGAAGCTATAAAGGAGTAAGGCTCCGTTGTTGGAGAGCGAGCAGCCTGGTGTGTGAGAGGCTGAGATGTGGTAGGCAGGATGAAGAGCGCTTAAAAGCAGCGCTCGCGGTGCTGTCATTTAGAAGGGGAGCGCTGAGGGTTTAAACGAAAGCGAAAGGCAAGGGGAACGAATCCCTTCACCTTGGTCGCGTTGCCAGCTTGCCTAAAATTAACAGGGCTTCCGCCACTGAGAGGTTCATTGAGGAGGAGGAAAGCGGGGAGGGGATGAATTCCCCGAGGGAGGAGGTGCAGATAGTTTGTGAAAACAAGGAGTGGTCAGTGAGTCACAGAGACACAGCCAGGAAACAGCCAGCTTGGCTCCCAAGTGCTGCTGACTTCCCTTCCTTCTTCCTTCTCTTTCTTTTTTCCTTTTTTGTTTTTTTTTTTCTTTTTTTTCCTTTGGTTTTTTCCTTCCTTTTTTTTCTTCTTTTTTTTTTCCTCCTTCATTTTCCCCCTTCTTTTTTCCTTCTTCTTTTCCCTTCTTTTTTTCCCTTTTTCCTTCCTTTTCCCTTCTTTTTTCCTTTTTCCCTTCCTTTTCCCCCTTCTTTTTTCCTTTTTTCCTTCTTTCCTTCTTTTTTCTTTTTTCCTTCTTTTTTACCTTCTTTTTTCCTTCTTTTTTACCTTTTTTCTTTCCTTTTCTCCTTTCTTTTTTTCTTCCTTTTTTCCTTTTTTCTGCCTTTTTCTTCCCTTTCTTTCCTCCTTTTAACCTCATTTTAATCTTTTTTCCCCTTCTTTTTTCTCTTTTTTATTTTCTTTTTTCTTTTCTTCTTTTTTACCTTTTTTCTTCTTTTTTTCTCCTTTCTTTTTTCCTTCTTTTTTTCTTTTTTTCCTTCTTTTTGCCTTTTTCCCTGCATTTTTCTTTCTTTTTTTCCTCCTTTTTACCTCCTTTTTATCTTTTCCCCCTTCTTTTTTCTCTTTTTTCCTTTTTTCATCTTTTTTCTCCTTTTTCTTTTTTTCATCTTTTTTATCTTTTTTTTTCTTCTTTTTTACCTTTTTCTTCTTTTTTTCCTTCTCTTTTCTTTTTTCCTTTTTTTTCTTTTTTCCTTTTTTCCTGCCCTTTTTATTTCTTTTTTCCCTTCTTTTTTCCTCTTTTTTCTTTTTTCACCTTTTTTCTCATTCTTTTTTCTCTTTTTTCCTTTCTTCTTTTTTTTTCTTTTTTCTTCCTTTTTTTCTTCTATTTTCCTTCTTTATTTTCCTTCCTTTATTTCCTTCTTTTTTTCCTTCTTTTCCCCCTTCTTTTTTTCTTCTTTTTTCCTTCTTTTCCCCCTTGTTTTTTTCTTTTTTCCTTCTTTTCCCCCTTCTTTTGTCTTTTTTTCCTTCTTTTCCCCCTTCTTTTTTTTTCCTCTTTTCCCCCTTCTTTTTGTTCCTTTTTTCCTTTTTACCTTCCTTTTTCCTTCATTTTTACCTTTTTTCTTTTTTCCTTCTTTTTTCCTCCTTTTTCCCTTCTTTTTTTATTCTTTTTTCCTTTTTTCCTTCTTTTTCTTCTTCTTTTTCCCCCTTTTTTCTTCTGTTTTTCCCCTTCATTTTTTCTTATTTTTTCCCTTCTTTTTCTTTCCTTCTTTTTTTTTTTTTTTTTTTTTATAAAAATTAGCATCATTAGATTGCCCCATTTCCAAACATCAGTCAAAAAAGACTCAGCTGCAGATGGCTACACAACTGGAGCTGTTCATTACAAAACCCCAACCAGGAGGAACAGCTTTTAGATTTAGCCTGGCTACCTGTCATCGGGGTCAGGTTCGTTACGCTTTGATCCAACTGAGGCTGAAAGATGATTTGGGGTGGAAAAGGAGTGGATGTTTGCAGGTTCTTATGACTTCTATTGTGTTGTTTGTTTTTTTTTTTTAAGTTGAGATTCCCTTGTGCTCAAAATTGAGTGTCCTCCACCCTGTTAAGGGAAGAGAGAGAGAGAGATGATTCAGTTCTGGTGAGCCAGCACTGCCGAGTGACACACATTTCTGCATGCAGCTTTAGCTGGTTAGCAGTAATGTTGCAGTCTCATTTTGCAGTGGAATCATTTAGATCATGGGTGCATAAACCCAGTTAGGGACACTCTGTGTCACTGCCTGCTCTGCTTTCTCCCATTATTTTGTGTGCACAGATGTGTGCTGTGGAATATAAAGAGCCTGTGATACTGTTAAATGTTAGTGATGCTTTTTGCTTGGCTTGGCGTTTGTAAAGGTGAAAGGTGGCTGTGCAGGAAAATAGAACAGTATATTTGCTGTGAGACAGGCACTAAGAACTCACTCCCATGCTCAGTTATAATTCATGACTGTACTGGTGGGGAGCCCTTATCCCTCTGTGGAGTTAATGCATCTCCACTGTAGCCTGCTGAGAGCACCCTGTGTCCCCTCCCACCATCTGTGCAATCACTTGCATGCCTTCTCTCTCTCTGTCTTCACTGTGAGATCTCTGGTGTTAAAACTGTCAGACTACTGCCTGGTAAAGGTGGCTTTATGATATGTGTTGATGCTGAATTGTCACTTAAAGGGTGAGGAGGTAAGCAAGGGAGGTGTCACCATTTGGGTTTAAGCTCCCGTTAGGAAATGCTGGCGAGCAAAGAGAAAGGAAGGTGGACTTGTTACAGCAAACAGCTTGGAAGAGTGGATGGAAATTGCTACAGTGCAGGGTGAGAGCTGTCAATGGCAAATGGATCTTCGTCCCCAGCCCGGGCATGTGTTGCTGTTTCTTGGTACAGTGGATCTTGGTTTCTCCGTGTCAGATCTGAACCAGTGGCACTGTAAATTGAATAATATTTATTTACCCATCAGCTGCCTTAGCTGACAACTATCTTATTTTCTACCAGTTGATCTCTCCTGTAGCTGAAAAGCTCTCTCGCAGGCTGCAAGTTAATTGCTTCTATGCTACTTGAGACATGAAATTCATGTGGCCAAGTGCTGCAAGCCAGCACAATCTTACTTAAAGAGGGAGTGCACCCAGATTTTTTATCATTATTATTATTGCTGTAAGGCACTGTCAGAGGGCCAGAGAGACTGTCTAGCTTCCAAAGAACTGAACTTGGTTCACGGAGGTTTGAGATGATGCTTTATCAACCTGGCACCTTACAGCAATATTGGGCTCAGAATATGGTTAAAAGACCATGCACCTGACTGCCACAGCAATATTAATTTGCTGTGTTTCACCGAGTGTAATCTTATGTAGTCTGTTGTTTGTATTCCTTTAAAACCTGTAAATCAAATCCAGACCTGGAATACCACTGTATGAACTTAACAGATGTGCTGCCATAAGGGACTTGCTGGGGATGTAAACTGCAGAAATGATCTTTTTTGGGTTTTCTTTTTTTTTTTTT
>WBNM01032643.1:4053-18656 GCA_013399055.1 Ramphastos sulfuratus | reverse complement strand
TTTTTTTTTTTTTTTTTTTTTTCCCTATTTCAGATTCCCAGCTTATTCCAGAGAGATTTAGGAACCACCAGAAGTAAGGTGGAAGGTCACATGTTAGGACAGTAGCACCCACCTGGCACTTTGGGTGTAGTTGTAAAGAAATCCACCTCTAATTATTTGATTATTCAGCCACAGCATCCTGCTGAAGCTCCTGAGCAAAAAGTAGGGCAGGAAGGAGACTTCAGTAGCCATGTCCAGGTTTTCCTGCGTGAAAGATCACTTTGAGATGACACAGCTGAGTAGTCAGGCTGAAATCCTAGTTGGTGTTTTATTAATTTTGCACCAAGATAAATCCTGAAACTCTGACAAACTCCATGACAGGTGAAATTCCTTCTTGCAGAATCTGCTCAGCAAGAGGCTGCTCATTTCGTTCTGTTCGGAGGCAGGCAACAGGAGGGCAGCTTTATAATCAGCCCTCAAAGGAGCCTCGGCTGCCCCAGAGCCTTGGACTGATTGAATAACTCCTGGGCCTCTTCCCCTAGGCCTCCATCAGCAGGGGTCCTGTGGAAAGCAATCTCCCGCAGACTGGCACTGAAGTGAGCTTTAAACTACTATTTTCTGCTCTCCAGAGGAGCCTGGAGTACTAAAAGATAGATGGACTGCAGATATTTTATGAGAAACTGTCAGAAGAAGAGCAGAGTAAATGTTTTTTTTCCTCCTTCTTTGAGTCACACTCTGCATCACTGGAGGTTTGGTTTTGTTTTTTTTTTCCCCCCAGAATCTTTTACACTGAAAGTTGGAAATTAATTGGTTGCTAACCTTAATTTCCTCCCTCCTCATTCTTTTCCTTTTTCTTTTTTTTTTTTTATTCCTTTTCCTTTTCTTCTTTTCCTTTGTGTTTTGGTTTGGTGTTTTTTTTTTTTCCTTTGGCTGTGGTTTTTTTTGTGTTGTTTTGGTTTGGGTTGTTTTTTTTTTTTTGCCCTTAAATATTCACTCAGAGGCCCTTTCCTTAACCACAGTTGCAGAAAATCAGTACCACTTGCACTGAAATATTTATAATGACAGAATGAAAAATTGGATTCATTTTCTGGCCCGTAGCCGAACAGTCTGCAACTTTGGGCAGCGTCGTTCAGCATCTCTCATTCCTTCCTTTGGCTGGGGTGGTTCTCAGGCACACACACCCCACACACACTGCCCATGCTTCAGAGGAATGCTTAGCAAAACACTCAGCCATTTTTATTGTCAGGCCTGAGAAAACAACCAGCCTCTCACCCTTGCCACCGTTCGTGGGGTGGAGGCAAAGGGGAAGGTCCCCGGGAAGTGTGCAGAGCTCCTCTTGCACCAGAGGTGATAGGGAACAACCTGCAGTGAAGCAGTGTGGGGCTGGCAGTCAGCAGGCTGCTTGGGTGTGTGGCAGGGGAGGAAGGGTGGGCTTCCTCCTCTGTATCAGCACAGGCTGGGGGATGATGACATCGAGAGCAGCCCTGCAGAAAAGGCCTTGGCAGTGCTGGTGGGTGAGAAGCTGGACAGGAGCCAGCGGTAGGCGCTGGCAGCCGGCAAAGCCGACGGCAGCCTGAGCTGCATCAAAAGCAGCGTGGCCAGCAGAAGGAGACAGAGGATTCTGCCCCTCTGCTCTGCTCTGCTCTGCTCTGCAGAGACCTCACCTGCAGTGCTGTGTCTGGCTGGGGGAGTCCCATCACAAGAAGGACATGGACTGGGGACAGAGTGGCTGGAGAGCAGNAGAGAAGGCTCTGGAGAG
Organism: Ramphastos sulfuratus; assembly: GCA_013399055.1. Lineage (NCBI taxonomy): Eukaryota > Metazoa > Chordata > Aves > Piciformes > Ramphastidae > Ramphastos > Ramphastos sulfuratus. The sequence continues at coordinate 16,918 of WBNM01032643.1, read as the reverse complement.
AACTTATAACTACATTTCATTAACTGAAGGGGACCTACAGGAAAGCTGAGGAGGGACTGTTTAGAAAGGCTTGTAATGATAAAACAACTGGCAATGGTTTGAAACTGGAGCAGGGGAGATTTAGGCTGGACATCAGGAGGAAATTCTGCACAATGAGAGTAGTGAAATACTGGAACACGTTGCCCAGAGATGTGGTGGAGGCTCTGTCCTTGGAGATGTCCAAGATCAGACTCGATGTGGCTGTGGGCAGCCTGATCCTAGTTGGAGGTGTCCCTGCTGACTGCAGGGGGATTGGACAAGATGCCCCTTGAGGGTCCCTTCCAACCCAATGCAATCTGTGAAGCTGTGACTTAGAACCAAGCTGGAGAGCAGGATCTCTCCAGCAATCCCTGTTCTGCCCCAGTTCCCTTGGTGGCCTTGGGAAACTCATTTGCCCACGAAGGAAGAGGTTGTCAAAAGCTCCCTTTTGTGCATGAACACACCATGTGCCTGTAAGAGTGCCCTGTGCTGCTTTGCACCTCCAGAAAACAGAGGATGCTGGAACTGTACATATTTACTTCCCTCACAGCAATGGTGTGAAGGTGAAGTGGTTGATGTTTGCAAAGTGCTTTGAAAATGAAAGTGCAGATCCTCGGGCTCCAATTTGCATCTCTTGCCAGTATAAAAGGTACCTTAGTCAGACAGCCAAGGATTCCCTCAGTAGGCAGCAATTCCTGTTTATTTTGCTGGCTGTGTCTGTATCACTCTCTTTTGGTCCTCACAAGCATGCCTCAGACCGATGAATTCCAGGGATTTTTAATGGATATAGCAATCCCCTGGGGGCTATTGCAAGTAGGATTAAGTTTGGGCAGCCTTGCGAGTGCTTTAATGTGCACTGAGGAATATGGTGGCCCAAGGTTGGAATGTTTAGGCTGTAGGGGTTAACAAAAAGAAGCAGTGGTTGTGTGGGAATGAACTTGAAAATGTGGAGAGAATGGTAAATCCATGCAGATGTCAGGCTGGTGTACAGAAATTAACAGTGAAATACACCTGTGGACAGTGGTGATTGCAGAAACCCTGAGGAGTGATTCTCTGGTGACTCCAGTAGGTTGTCTGGACAATTGTGGTAACTCCTGGCAAAGTCCTGTGGCCAAAATCATAATCTCTAAGGCCTAAAGAGAGTCAACTTGAGACCCCTAAGGAAGTGGATTGGAAATTGGGGTCAAATTCTACAAGGTGTTGAGAATCTCCTGGAAACTGAGGTGCCAGAAATTGCCTGTCGAGGTCCTAAAATGTCATCTTGCTGACCTCACCCGTATCAAATTTAAACCACAGGTATCTGTGTATGGTACTAAACTCTGACCTCATCACATCACTCATCTGAGCACAGATTTTTTGTTCGGTTGGTTTCTTCTGATCTTCACACTGAGAGTGGTGAAAGACTGCAAAATGCTGCCCAGGGATGTGGTGGAGGCTCTGTCCTTGGAGGTGTTCCAGATCAGACTTGATGTAGCCTTGGGCAGCCTGAACTAGTTGGAGGTGTCCCTGCTCACTGCAGGAAGGTCGCACAGGATGACCTTTGAGGGTCCCATCACACCCAATGCAATCTGTGAATCTGTGACTTAGAACCAGGCTGGAGAGCAGGATCATTCTGCCCCTGTACTCAGTGCTGGTTAGACCACACCTGGAGTCCTGTGTCCACTTCTGGGCCCCTCAATTTAAGAAAGATGTTGAGGTGCTGGAAGGTGTCCAGAGAAGGGCAGCAAGGCTGGGGAGGGGCCTGGAGCACAGCCTTGTGAGGAGAGGCTGAGGGAGCTGGGGGTGTGCAGCCTGCAGAAGAGGAGGCNCCTGTGCTGGGGGCTCCAGAACTGTACATGAATATTTACAGAAATATATAAGTTAAAGGTAATACAGAAACACAATGCCCCTCCCAGAAATCAGAGTCCCCAGCAGGGGCCCTCAACCACCCTTCCACCTTCTTCCCACCCCTCTACCTTACCCCTTACCAGAGTTTGGCTTACACGCAAGATGAGTTTGGAGGATTGACCAGGGGGTTTAGAAGGAGAATAGTTAGTTAGGTTAGCGGAGAGGCCAGCAGGACAAAACCAGCTAGAGATTGAGATTCACTCTCTGAGTGTGTTATCTATGTTTGTCTCCTTGTTCTTATACATCTCAGCAAGCCTATGAGTGAAGTAGACACCACTATTGTTTTCTTATCTCAGCCTATAATTTTCTCCATTAAAATATTCCAATTAGCCTCAAAGCATCACATTCTGCCACTGCCTCATTGCATTTTGCTATGCTTTGCTAAGCTATAATCTATGCTGAATAACAAGTCCTGTGCTTTGGGCAAGTTTACCTGGAGACTTATTTGAGTTTACCAGGAATAGGCACCATATGCCTCCACGCTATAGGCCTGCATAGCCAGAGTGACATTCGAGCCAAAACTGCAGATTGCAAGACATCCTGCCTACGTCTACAAAAAAGAGGAGCCCTGGAAGGGACACACAGACCATTCAGAGAAATCAGGATAAGGTCTGAGATCATCTGCCTCTTTTCCCCAGCACCCTGTGAAGCCTGGTTAGAATCAGATGCCTCAGCAGCTGATAAGACACTGATAGAATTCCCTGAAAGTGTTTGAGGTATTGTCTGAAGCTGTAGCTAGCCCTGTGAGTCAGCAGCTAATTTTGTGAGTAATTCTCAAAGCTTCTAGCAAAACTCTATTACTGAATCTAATTGAATCCTAGCCTTCTGCCTTAAAGCAGAAAGGAGTTCCTGCATCCATCTAGTGGGCAAGCAGTATAGTTGACCGCAAGGACCTTCTCTTCCAGTTCAATTGAGTTAATGTTATATTATTGCTAGTTATTTCTAGATATAGTTATTCCTTTGTATAATGTTTCCATGACCGTTGCAAAAGAATCTCATTATTATTAAAATTAATGGGTGGGACAGGAGGGGAGAGAGAGTTCTGAATATCAAAATTAATAAACAATATTAATTTTGAAAAAAATACCATCTCACATCAATTACTTACCCCTACCATTATAGTCCAAGTCCAAGGTAAAGAGATGTAGTCAATCTGCCACACTTTATCATATTTTTAATTTGACCATTGTTCTCCATACCACAGAGGTTTCAATTGCTGTGTCTGCTTAATAGAAGCACAAATGTCCCAGTCATGAATGACCTGTGTGATAGCATCTATGGATACATCAATCAACATGTCACATGCCCATTGGTAGGTTTCATCTCTGCCTTGATATCCAGATGAATCCTGCACCCACTGAGCTAGGAACACTTCACCTCAGTGTTTCCAGTCTAGGTCTAAATCACAATCTATATCCACTTTGGAGACTTTGGCAGCTAAATCTGCCTGATGGTTATGTTGGTGTTCCTCAGTAGCTTTATTCTTAGGTATATGTGCGTCTGTGTGTCGCACTTTCACTGGAATTTTCTCAAGATGGGTAGCAATATCTTGCCACAGGTCAGCAGCCCAAATAGGCTTCCCTTTTTTTCTGCCACCCATTCTTTTTCCAGTCTTTTAGCCATTCTCAGAGTGCATTGGCCACCATCCATGAATCAGTGTAGAGATAAAAGATAGACCACTTCTCTTAGTCAGCTATATCCAGAGCTAGCTGTATGGTTTTTACCTCTGCAAACTGGCTGGATTCACCTTCTCCATCTTTTGCTTCTGCAAGTCTCCTTGTAGGATTCAATACATCAGCTTTCCATCTTTGCTTGTTTCCTATGAGAAAACAGGAACCACTTGTGAACAAAGCATAATTTTTTCAGTGTCAGACAAATCTTTATATGGAGGGGCTTCCCAGCATGAGTTACCCTCTCCTCTGGAGGTCTTTCAGGATCTATGCCTTTTGGCCAATTCATGATTACTTTCACGATGCCAGGTCATCCATGACTTCCCATTTGCACTCACTGTGTTATCAGTCATCCACTTAGACTAGGTGGCATCTGTTGCATGGTGTAGGGATGAGCCTTTCCCTTTAAACTTCCAGTTCAGAACTAGTAATGTGGAAGCTAGAAGGAGCTATGACTCAGTTCCAGCCACTTCAGAAACAGCTTGTACTTCCTCATAGACAAACAATATTTCTTTTTCTGTTGGAGTATAATCCAGAGGCATGGAACACAGAGGCATGGAATATTGTTCAAACTGCAATAAGGGCTCTTAAACATGCAGTAGGCACTCCTGTTTAACATCTTTATCAATGATCTTGATGAGGAGATTGAGGGCACCCTCAGCAAGTCTGCAGGTGGGAGTGCTGATCTGCTGGAGATGAGGAAGGTTCTTCAGAGGGTCCTAGACAGGCTGAATCTATGGTCTGGGGCCAATCATATGGTCTTCATTAAGGCCAGGTGCTGGATCCTACACTGGGGCTGCAACAATCCATGCAACATTACAGGCCTGGGGTAGAGTGGCTGAAAGGTGCCTAGAAGAAATGGACCTAGGGGTTATGGTTGATAGGCATCTGAACATCAGCCAGCAGTGTGCTCAGGTAGCCAAGAAGGCCAACAGGATCCTGGCCTACATCAGGAATAGTGTGGCTAGCAGGAGTAGGGAAATGATTGTCTGTTGGGGAACGGTTGATTGAACAAGGGCATCCACATTATATGCAATTAGTGGGCCAGCAGAATGACACCTGTGCTGAGGAGGTTTAGCTCAAGTAGGCCTCAGTAGGCCCTTGGCATGACTGTGATTCAGCGAAAAAGTGTTGGAAAGTCCCTGCAGATAGTAAGCAGTTTGGAATGTAGATACAACCTGGGAAAATAGGGAGTTAGAGCTTGGGGAGGAAACCGCAAGTAGGAGTGCCATGCAGATGTGTCCTTGGGAGTTATAGCCTATCAGCATGCTAATTGTAGAATACATTATCAAAAGTGTATATAACTACACACGCTCTGCAATAAAATTGTCACCGCTTTATGATTCATATTGGATTTATGGTGTCCGCTTATTTGGTTGGGTTTAAAAATTATATTCCTTTTCGTCAATTGTCCCTCTGTGCTTGGAACTGGTGGGGCCACGCCTTGATTATGTGTTCGGTTTCTGGCACCACAGTATAAGAGACACATTGAAGTGCTGAAGTGGGTCCAGAGAAAGACAATGGAGCTGATAAAGGGTCTAGAAGACAAGTCTTATGAGGAGCGGTTGAAGGAGTTGGGATTGTTTAGTCTGGAGAAAAGGAGGCTGAGGGGAGACATTATCACTCTCTGCAACTACCTAAAAGGAGGTCACAGTTAGGTGGTGATTGTCTACTCTCACAAGTCCCAACTGATAGGACAAGAAGAAATTATATCAAGTTACATCAGGGAAGTTTAGGTTAGACATTAGTAAAGACTTCTATATCAAAAAGGTTATCAAAGACTGGAACAAGCTACCCAGCAAAGTAGTCGAATTGCACGCCTGGATGCATTTAAAAGCTGTCTAGGTATGGTGCTCAAGGATATGGTAGAGTATTTGCCCTTGTAGAGTTAGGTAATGATTGGTCTCAATGATCTTAATGGTCTTTTCCAAATGCAATTATTCAGTAGTTCTGTGACTTTTCCTTCATGTAATTTTATTAGAAACATGTTTTTCTAAAATAGGTTTTTAATTTGCTTTATAGCATATCTACATGAAATGTGACTGGCTTGTTTTCTAAAAATAATGCATATTTAAGTCCTGGATTCTGAGAGATTTTACCTCAATAAAAGTAATCCTGGAAAAACTTCCCTTGGAAACTGTTAAAAGACTGTGCTGCGGAATACAATATTGTGACAGAGGTATTTATTCTCATTAAAGCAAGCAATCATTTCTCCATGGTGCAGCAAAACACCTTGCATGTTTTTATGATTCAGTCCCAGTAACACTATATCCTTGTTAGCAGGATTACTCAACCCAAACAGTATACAGTTTGGATTTAACTATCCTGCTGCTTTCAGCAGAGCTGAATCAGTCAGGGCCAGTTAAGAAAGTCTGTGCTTCCCTCTGTTGCACAGTGTGGGCAAGACCTGTGATTCTCTGCTATGATGATATAATACTGTTTCCAAGCCGATAATTACCTTTCACACACACCATTTATTTGTTCACAGAGAAGGGCATTGTAGTGTAAGGTTTAGTAAGAAACTTTGCGGTCTCATAGTTTTACAGTAAGAAATGCTCATTTGTTAAAGAAAAAAAGAAAAATTCCCACATATCTTCAGGATATCTCCTTTAATATTTTTTCTTAAATTACACTATCGAAAAAGGAAGATCAAATTTTTTTGCCTATAATTTTGGAAACAATTCAATGAAATGTTGCTATATTCTGCCTAAGTATAATGTATTTCCTATTTCTCCACCAGTTGATCTCAACATTTTGATGATATAGTGTTTTCTCTTAACACCCTTTTCAAACAAGCAATAGAAGCAGATGGGCAAACCTTCAAGATCTTTTGGTTTTGAATAACATCTGAAAGTAATTGTTTTTAAATGTAATATTTAAATATATTACTCTAGGGCTAACACAAGAAATGGCTATGTGTTTTGTTTTGGCTTGATTTTTCTTAATGTGAATCAACAAAGAACAAACATGGGAATAATTCAGAAGAACTGAACTGGGGATTCGTACTTTCCCCAGTGCCAGCACAAGACATTAGGTAATCAAGACTGATCTCCCTGTCTTAGTCAATAGAAACAACTAAATACCATTAGATGATTACTCTTTTCTTCCTAGAACAGGTGTACATGATAAGGCAGGTGTATCAGCATCTCTAGGTGCTGAGACAGACTATGTTAGACTTACACATAGCTGACTAAACAAAAGGACTCTATTCAATTGAGATGTCTGGGAACACTGTGAGATGCTCTAGTACATACCTCTGAGTACTCTTCTCCTGTATCAGTGGTGCATGAGAAGAAGATTCACAGTTATTGTTGAAGTATGCCAGGTCTGTAGATCTTGACCTATGACACTAGAAATCCATAAATATCTTGATCTATAGTGTTCATTTAAGCTTGGGCTTCATTCTGTCTATTCATGGCTCAGGAATACAATTCAGATGCCTAAATATCAATATGAAATAGCATTCAAGATGTTCTGGAGTAAAAAAGGCCAATAGGACACAGGACTTAGGGAAAACTCATGGTCTTCTGAAGTAAGTTGAATGTGAGGTGGAATATTCTTGATCATATAATTTAAAAAGTCCAAAAAGAATGAGAATACATCAGGAGCAGTTTTCAATCTGTTGTAGATTGGAACTGTATTATGAATTAAATCAAAGCAAATACTAAAAAGGAGAAGAAACCATTAACATTTTGAGCTGATATTTTCATGTTTCCTGGCAGCAAAATAGGTGTTTAATGAAGCAGGCTTCACTAAACAACACATGGTAAGCCTTTCTCACATACTTTTAACAGGCCTCACAATATCACAGCTGAACTCAGAGGTGAACAGACTCTGACATAAAATAAATGCTGAGGAGGCCTTTCAAAGTCCTGGTCTCCTCAACATTTATTTTACTTTCTGAAAATTCATTGCAGTTAAATATTAACACCCTAAGTCCTCAGCTTTTTTTTTTTTTTTTTCTAATATACCTACCTATCCTGCCTTGTAAACAGAAAATATACTTAAAACATAAAAAATATAATTAAAACAGCTACTTGCATTAAATCTGTTTCACTCAGAAATACAAACTATTCAGAAACAGTTTGAGCATACTAAATTACACAAGAACTGACAGAAGTACAAAATTAGGCATAACTATGGTCCATGTTTTCTTCTTCTTTTGTTTGGGATAATTTTGGGTTTTATAGAATCATAGAATGGTAAGGTTGGAAGGGACCTCAAAGATCATCTAGTTCCAACCCCCTGCCATAGGCAAGGGCATTTTATTAGTGTTTCCTTTGTTTCTTTGTTATAGAGTGTATTAAATAAAACACCCAGATACTTAATGCTAAAAATATTTTATTTTCTGAAAATAAGACTGGAACACGTTTACTATTTTGCCTAAGGCTGGAATGTTTTAGGTATATATATATATTAGCTCTATATGTGATGTGGGTTTGGGAGTTATCCGCCCCCCCACACTTTGTAAAATGACCCAGGCTAAAACTCAGTCGGCTGGAAGTTTAGATGAAGCTCTATTTACAGCTCAGCACAATGTACAAGCAAATATATACACTATATACAGCAATATTTACAGAAATATACAAGGTAAAGGTAATACAGAAACACAACACCCCTCCCAGAAATCAGAGACCCCAGGAGGGGCTCCCAACCACCCTTCCACCTTCTCCCCACCCCTATACCTTACCCCAAGGTTTTGAGGATCGGCCAGAGGAGGAGTTAGAAGAAAAGTGATTAGTGAAATTAATTTGTCGGAGAGGAGAAGCCAGAAGTTGCAGGATAGCCCCAGACGCAGCATCCCAGAGAGTGTCCCAGGCCCGACTGTCTTATCTAATGTTTATGTTCTTAGTTTTATTTGTGTCAGCAAGCCTATGAGTGAAGTAGACATCACCATTGTTTCCTTTTCACAGCCTATAGTATAATTTTCTCTATTAAAATATTCCAATTAGCATTAAACCAGCACAATATGAAAGTAATACAATGAGAATTAAAAAATCAAACCACTTATGTGCACAACTAGAATTCTCTATGGTTTAAAGAGAGCTATTATGAAAATCCAATGACAAAATATAAATAATAATCATATACGTTAGTCTCAGTGCTGAAACATATATTTCCATGTTTCTATTATAAAAGGACAGAATTTATTTAGAAAGATATATAAAAGTTCTGATATCTTTTTACATTGATTTTACACTATAGTACAGATCATTCTGTCATACAGTCCTCCAATCATGACTTGCCTGTGAGAAAGGGCAAAACACAGTCTGTCTCCTGTACTTTATGTATACTCTCCTTCTGCTTTTACGTAAATTCTCTTTGGCAGATACAATGGTTTAAAGGAACGATAGAAATATGTGACAATATTTTTATGTTTCTTGTAGAAAATATCTCTAAGTACTCCTTAAATCACCTGGCTGCAAAATTCCCCAGATATCTCACAGATAAACGTGTCTTGATCAGAGTGTGTGAGGTGGTAGGGATCCACACATATATACGTAGAGACATTACACTGATTACAAGTTTTGAGGTTATATTTATATAGTAAGGACATCATGAATCATGACTTAATGCAAGTAAAATGTCAGCCAATGGTCTGCTACTGCTAACAGTTTTATTTTAAATACTAAAATCATTTAGTTAAATTATATCTTCAGACCTCATTTAAAACCCCTCTGTATCACATGCCCACATCTTGCTCAACCAAATAATTGACCTTAAAACAACTCTTAAAACAGCTTCCAAAGATATACTAAAAGCTTATTGATCAGTTTTTGACTCTCTACTTTTAACATAATCCACTCAAAACTATTATTTATTTGTGAATCTATTCATAGCAAATAAAATCACAAAGTTTATTCACTTTGGGAGCTTTCTCTCCACAAACAGGGTCATGAAATATCATAATATGTACTTCACTAATTAATTCATTACATCAGTGCACAAATACAATGAAGGTAATGCCTTCAAAATCTTTCTAAAGTGGCTGTGAAAGGTACAATGTACCCCAAACTCTGATGTTTCATTTATATTCTCTGAAAAATAGTTTCATGCATGGAACAGGAAATAGGTGGGAAAGATTCACTTTAGTCGACAAGTCTCCAGAACTAGCAGTCTGAAATGCTAGTAAAACTGAAAATTGGCAAAACTGTTGTGGGTGCTATTAGCTTGTTTCATGGGCAAAGTGCCACTGATTGTCAGCAGAACTCTGTAGCATTGTACATCTTTTACTGCACAAGTGTTATTCACTTAAGGATGGAAAACAAATTATCTGTTCCCTCCTTAATATGTACACAGATACCAGGTGTGGCATAGCCTGGACTTCAACTTATAATTTCCTTTCTGATGCTTCAGTTGATGTCTCTCCAACCACTTAACTATAAAGTTATTTTCTGCCTTCTATATGTTTTTGTTTCTTACAGATGCATATATAATACATTGTAATAGGGAAAAACAAAAAAGGGAAGGGAAGGGAAGGGAAGGGAAGGGAAGGGAAGGGAAGGGAAGGGAAGGGAAGGAAAAACAAGACCTCAAAGCAGAAATCCACTTAACTGTAAAAGTCACATACAAAGGTGTTATCAATTCCGTGTTACAATTTCATGTTATCCTGTTCTTTGATTCAGTTTTATAATAGCAGTGGTTTGGCCCAAGTCTCCCCTTAAGAAAGCCACAGAGTTCTCCAGGAGGACCAGAGAGGTCTAGGAGGTGTACTCCAGAAATTACAATTTTGTTATTCAATCCCACAATCCTGCTATTACTTTCTAAGTGGGCAGCAAAGCCAGATCTTTCTCTTTTCTCTCCCTTCCTTCGGCTCTCCGCAGGGAGTCTTATCTGGGTAACTAATGGACCTGCCCCAGCCTCCAAGGCCAAAGTGAATTTCTTGATGAGCAATCAGGCCTGTTTGGGCCTAATGGGAGACAATGAGGGAGGGCGGAGAAAATGAGCACTGAAGTTTTGTGGTTTTGTTTGGTTGGGGGGAAGGTTTTGGAGGAATTCTCATGTATCCTCTATCTGTATTAGATGTTAAGGATTCATGTAATCTGTATTTTTTTCCTGTACATCTTTAAATACACTTTTCTGTATTCCTCTCCAATTCAGTAAGAGTCTTTTTATTTTACTGCCTTTGAGAGTAAAATAATTTTATTTCTGTCCGCTCTATAAACTGTCAACAATAGCTACTTTTTGCATTCACAATGCCTATTCACGAAGCACAGTTAAAATTTTGCTATGTGTGAGGATAATCTCTTCTTCACATATGTAAGTAATTGCCATTAGAATCAAAGGGAGTTACATATTCTTTGAAGGGAGAAAAGGTTGTATTTAGTATTCTTTTTTGTACATAGCAAATTTCCACATTCTTTACCATAGTTTAAGAGCACTTAATATAGGGATAGCGACATAAAATCATATTGTAATCCTGAGATTGCTTGAAAAGCAAGCTTTTCCACAGTGTATGCTGAGTCTGCTGTTTTATGTATTGCCATACGACACTGTTCAGGTGTCAGGGGATCCATTTCCTTCTCTTTCTCTGGAAGATTCAGCCAAAGAACAGTCATAATAAGTGTCCTTGAGGGATTCTTCTAATGGTTGCTACAATGACTTATATTATTCAAGTAGTGCAAACAAATTCAGGTGACAGCATTATCAAGAACTTACAAATGCATAAAGACAACAGGGAATATTTCTAGTTCTTGCTGTAGTCCTAGGATAAATGCAGTGCAGTAAGATATATAAGCTTAATATATACAGCTCAGTATCACTGCTGGAAGAATGCATGTTATCATGATTGTTAGCAGCTTCAGGCTGGAAAAAGATGGGCCTGTCATGAGTTCAGTCATCAAAATCACTGTGAAAGGTGCTACGGCAGACATTCATGAAGATGTAAATGCAGTTTTTGCCATCTTCCTCTGAGTCTTGCTGCTCAGTGAATATCTGTGTAACTGCATAGCTTTAGTACAACTGGAAGTTTCTAATTTATGTTTGTTGCTCATAATGAACAGTAATTAATAATACAGATCATCCTACTGAAGTTAATAGTATTTTCGTTAATGGTGCAAAATCATAGAGATTGTATTCCATACTATCCTTAAAATCAATAGTGATGCTGTGGTTTGGAAAGGACTATATTGAGTATGAAAAATGGACAGATTGTAGTGTTTGAAGTATTTTAATTAGTGCAATGAAGTCAAGCTGGCTGTTCATTACTTGTTGTAATGTGCTCTTTGCAGAAAACAACCTGAGAGCCTAAATGCACAAATTAAGCATGAATCTGCATCGTGTCTTTAGAGGCGCAAAAGCCAGCCTGGGCATCCCAGACTGTCCTAGCCATAGTATTAGCAGCAGGTTCAGGGAGATAATTGCAACACACACACACCCAATTTGGCACTTGGGAGACAAATTTCGAGCTCCCGAGTACAAGAAGGATATTGATCTATCCAGTGGAGGCAGAATATGGTGTTCAAGGAGATGCTGAGAACTGAGTCTAAGCTAAGGGAAGATCTAATTGTGCTTCGACTATCCAGTAACAGAGTGTAGGGGACACAGACTCATCTTGCAGAAGAGGAGTACTCTTGAAGGTGCACAGTGATAGCACAAGAGGTAAAGTTCCAGAGAAGCAAGTTACAAAGGTCAGGCCCAAACCCTTGTAACACCTAAACTAATTTTAGCTAGTTATCTTTAGGCATAACTGCTTGGATACTGTGGATGTCAGATAAGATGTATCCCAACTGTAAGTCTTTGTTTATGTTAGGAAGAAGAAAGTCTGGGTTATCATTGTGTTTATAAATAAGAACAGCTCTAGATGATCTAATATAATCAGACTTCCCAGAAGGTGAATGTTTTAAAACTGTGTCTCTTCATTCACTGGTCTAAAGAAAGTATGTCTTAAAAACTATAAATCTCATGTTCTGAATGATACAATCCTGAATGGATTAAGCTACTATATTTTCCAAAAAGCCTATACTCTTCAGTGTGTTCAATGTGTAAGGCATTTGACTCTGTCCCACATGACATCCTGGTCACTAAACTGGAAAAACTGGACTTGATGGGTGGACCACTCAATGGATAAGGAATTGTCTGGATGGTCACATGCAAAGAGTTGTCATCGATGGCACAATATCCACTTGGAGACCAGTGAAAAGTGGCATTCCTCAGACATCAGTGCTGCAACCAGTGCTGTTTAACATCTTTAAGGTCAGCAATATGGGCAGAGGAATCAAGTGCACCCTCAGCAAGTTTGCAGATGACAACAAGCTGTGTGGCACAGTCGACTTGCTAGAGGGAAGGGA
>WBNM01032641.1:47996-87194 GCA_013399055.1 Ramphastos sulfuratus | reverse complement strand
CTACAGGAAGGCTGGGGAGGGACTATTGACAAGGTCTTGTAATCACAGATGAGGGGCAATGGGTTTGAACTGGCAGAGGGAAGATTTAGACTGGATGTTAGGAGGAAGTTCTTTGCAGTGAGGGTGGTGAGACACTGGCACAGGTTGCCCAGGGAGGTTGTGGCTGCTCCCTCTCTGGAGGTGTTCAAGACCAGGTTGGACGAGGCTCCGAGTGACCTGTACTAGTGGGAGGTGTCCCTGCCTATGGCAGGGGATTGGAACTAGATGATCCTTGAGGTCCCTTCCAACCTTACCATTCTATGATTCTGTGATTTATAAGATGTCAGATGGGACAATCAGTCTGATACTTTCTGCCTTAGGAATCTGAAGATATATAGTAACTGATTGGAACTTCTTTTGAGTGATTTCTCATCCATGTTGTCTGCTTATCTAAACCACAATAGCAGCACTAACTTACTTAGCATGATTCCACCTCAGGAAATACACCTATTCCATGTACTTCTGTTAAAATAGCTAGCCAGATAGTATAGACCCATAGAATGGCTACATTGATAGGAGGGACTGGAAATATGCTTAAAATTAAGAATGTTCTTAATAATCTGTGACCTAAGATTTTGTATGACATTTTTGTATAAGCCTTGCTTCCAAGCTTAAACTCCCAGAGCTCTGATTTCAAGAGTTTTTAAATGAAAGCATAAAATCAGTCAGTTCCTCCATTGACTTCTGTGTTTCCAAGAACACAGGCATGAAAAAAATATATATATATCATGTGAAAAGGTCACTTGCTGTTAGTGTATTTCCTGGAAATTACAGATTGAAAATGCTCAGGCTTCTACTAGTACATACTTGCCCTTGGTTTGCATACATATTCTTTCTCATAGAACACAAGTTAAATAACAGCAATTTTTTTTTTTTTAAAGAGCAGCCTAACACATCTAATTTCTGCAATTTCTACCTATGGTTTTCCTCTTAAAGGTAATTTGTTTCCTTTCAAGTAATTACAAATAGTACATTTCCAGTCACATTATGCCAGCATCAAGACTGATAACTAACTAGTTTGATTCCACTCTTATCAACATTTCATGAAAATGAGAAGTGAAAACATCACACTGGGACTTTTAGAGTTGTTTTAAGTTGTTTTGAATAAATAGCAGAGTCTCTTACAGCTCTAATGATTAGAACAGCTAAAAAAGATTCCTCCACAATGTGCAGTGCTTCTCTCTTTATGCTGTCTAAGAACCCTGGCAACCTGCTCATGGTGTTTATTTTTATTGTACTGTGTAGTGCACAAATACTATTTATATATAGAGTCATAGATAGATTGATAAGGTTGGAAGGGACCTCGAGGATCATCTAGTTCCAACCCCCTGCCATAGGCAGGGACACCTCCCACTAGCACAGGTCACTCAAGGCCTTGTCCAACCTGGCCTTGAACACCTCCAGGGAGGGAGCAGCCACAACCTCCCTGGGCAACCTGTGCCAGTGTCTCACCACCCTCACTGGAAAGAACTTCCTCCTAGCATCTAGTTTAAGATTCACCAGATTACAATAGCATTTCTCTGGCTAGTATTTGAAAGCAATGCTATCTGGCAAAAACTTGGATTTGGCAAATATTGTTCAATTTTGTAAAACTGGGTTTTTTTTTTTTTCATTGTAAGTTCTAATTTTTTTTCATTGTAAGTTCTAATTTTTTTTTCATTGTAAGTTCTAATTTTTTTTCATTGTAAGTTCTAATTCTTTTTTCATTGTAAGTTCTAATTTTTTTTCATTGTAAGTTCTAATTTTTTTTCATTGTAAGTTCTAATTCTTTTTCATTGTAAGTTCTAATTTTTTTTATTGTAAGTTCTAATTTTTTTTCCTTGTAAGTTCTAATTTTTTTTCCTTGTAACTTCTAATTTTTTTTCCTTGTAACTTCTAATTCTTTTTCCTTGTAACTTCTAATTTTTTTTCCTTGTAACTTCTAATCTTTTTTTTTCATTATAAGTTCTAATTTTTAAAACTTTTTATTATTTGAACTGGACATTTAGGAGCAAAATGAGTACATTTCAGACATTGTTTATTGATGGGTGTTATGTTGGTGGTAGCTGGTTGGGGTTTTTTTGGTTGTGGTGGTTTTTTTGGTTGGTTGGTTTTGTTTGTTTTTTTTTCTTTAAGGAAAGTGAAGATCCTTTGATGAGGATCATCAAAGCTTCATAAATTAGCTTGACCTCATCTTGATAGTAAATGAAGATTCATATGCCTCTTCGCTCAAAAGTAATTTCTAAGATCATAGCTGAAGCAACTGAAATGTCAAATTAAATTTCTAGTTTGGAGAAGGATAAAATGGAGGAAGCAGTGCTGCAGTTCCTAATCATATTTTGAAAAACAAACAAACAAACTACTAACCACAAACAAACAAACAAAACCCACCCAAAAAAACCCTAATAGGAGCACGCATTTTTTTTTTGCTCCAATTAGTCCTAGTTGCTCTTCTGTAACATCTCTCTTCTACAGGTTGACAAGTGCATTCTAAAATACTGATCTGAAATATTTGTCTCACAGTATTCATCTGCCCTTTTGTGATGTAGTAGACCAATAAATTTGCCCAAGAAAGCCCAAGATACAATAGGAGTTACACGATTTCTCGAGAGCCAAACCATTGAGCTCCTTGTTCTAACTGTAAAAAGCTTTTCCCACACATCTCTTCTAAGCTTGTTTCAAAGAACTTTCTAAGCTATAAAGTTCTGTCTTTAGCAAGACTAGGATGGTTTTTTTCCTCTTGAAACATAAACCCAGAAATCTAGCACCCATATTGCAAGCTCTTCTCTATTCCTAGGAACTTCAGTGGACCTCAGCCAAGTTGTCCAATAATTCAAGATAACTGACTCTTTAGAACAGGAGAAATAAATATAAGGTGTTTGATAGTCAGCATTGCTTGTGTAAACAGTGCAAGGTTTTCCTCCACTCTCATACCTCTGCTTGAATAGTCACTAAACAGTTGTTATATTTGTTTGGTGACACACTGGTTTTGTACATACATACAAATAGGGCATGTGAATGATGCAAACATGGAAGGAAGATAATCAAAATTAACAGATGAGCAGAGAGGCTGAGAGAGATGTACAAATGTAGTGTCTGTGCCAATAAATCACCAGCAGGAATGATTAAACATGAAAATACTGTATATACCTATTTTCCAGTTCTCTGATAAGCAATATGGTGGGAATAATTCTTTGGCTCTTGAGCTACATTCCATGTTAGTGGGTTAGTAATGGGTCACACATGACTGATTTAACAGAATAAAGGCTAAGATTAGATTACTCTTTTTAATAAAGTGAGCATACTTTAGATGAGAATGTTTTGTCTATTCATCAAAATTATGCATGTGGTGCCAGGCATCCTCCTCTTTTAAATGTACCTCATTGAAAATACAGCAAGTTAAACACAAACCATCTTAGCATGTGGAAACATATTGTAGCTACCATGTTTTTTATATATATATATCATGAGGGAAACAGCAGTGCTGCATATGCAGCTTGCTTCTAGATACCAGTTTCAAGTATGAAACTAGTGCCTACAATATTTTCTTTTATATATATATGTGCATGGAATACATAGGATTTATATGCAAATAGTCAGTAGAAAGTAACAACAACAAAAAAATTGTTCCCAAGCATGATGGATGAGGAACTGATTTCTGGGTTTCTGTATGATTTTTTTTTTTTTTGCTTGCTTGGATTTTTTTTTTAATCAGCCAGATTACTTCCAGCCAGTTTTTACTTCTAATTAAAGATTCTGAAGATGATTCATCCAACACTATTTCCCTACTCTTTATAGTAGTCCTAGTCACTGAAAGCCCAGGTATCTAACACGGTTAGGTGTAGGGGCACTTGTGGAATCTGTATCTCTGATTAATTAATTGATATTTACAGCCAGAATTCATGGAATCACAGAATGGGCTGGGCTGGAAGGGCCCTCCAAAGGTCACAGTATCACCAAGGTTGGAAGAGACCTCAAAGATCATCAAGTCCAACCTGTTACCACAGACCTCGAGACTAGACCATGGCACCAAGTGCCACGTCCAAACCTGCCTTGAACACCTCCAGGGACAGTGACTCCACCACCTCCCTGGGCAGCCCATTCCAGTAGTGAATGACTCTCTCAGTGAAGAACTTTCTCCTCACCTTGAGCCTAAACTTCCCCTGGCACAGCTTGAGACTGTCATCTAGTCCAATCCCCTCAGCAGTAAGCAGAGGCATCCTCAGGTAGATCAGGTTGCCCAAAGCCCTGGCAAGTCGCACCTTGAATACTTCCAGGGAATTATGCTAGTGTCCAATACAGTGGAATTATTCTCTTTTTTTAACCTGGCCTAATGTAATAACCTACTTTATAAAACTCTTTTGTGTCCAGTTCTGGGCTCTGAAGTGCTAGCCAGACATGGACATAGAATCATAGAATGGCAAGGTTGGAAGGGACCTCAAGGATCATCTAGTTCTAACCCCCTGCCATAGGCAGGGACACCTCCCACTAGTACAGGTTACTCAAGGCCTCGTCCAACCTGGCCTTGAACACCTCCAGGGAGGGAGCAGCCACAACCTCCCTGGGCAACAAACTGCCACAAACATGATGAAGGCTGAGAGAAATGGGACAATTTAGGCCAGAGAAGAAAAGTCTTGAGGGAATTTAATCAGAAAAATTCAGAAATAACTGAAAGGATGGTGTAGAGAAGACCTATNGCCTCAAACCAGCACAGTCTGAAAGGAGGGAAAGTTGACAGCAACCTTCAAAATAGCTCAGATCAATGAAAAAATGATGACCTGCTTTCTATGACATATTGCTGGGTTAAGCTGCCAGATGAGTTAATAAAGCCATGGCCTAGTTAAACCACATCCTTTGCATCGTGTCTTCCTGCACAGTTAAGCTATGTGCTTTCTGGCTTGTATGGTTTCATCAACAATACAGATTCGCCAAGTGGATCATCTGTTGGTGGTGCAGGACTTAAAATAGAATACAGATCACTTCCTCTTAGATGTATTTGGCTGTACAGAGCTAACAGGAGTAAGAAATGGTGACAATTTATTTTTATCACTTGAGTACATTTGGACTGACTACATATGGAGAACAGATCTAGCGAATAAGACTTTTTGCCTAGTAACTTTTTCTGACTGTAGCCACATTTAATAATTGTGGTTGAAATGCTGGCTTTACATTTAAAAAAAAATGTTGACAGAGTATCTTTCAGAAATGGGAACATGCTCACATGATTCTGAACATATGCTACACTCCTTTCCCACATCTACATCTGTTTCTTTAATTGATATTGTATTTTAATTATTTTAGCTTATAAATACACACTAGGGCTGATAAACACAGTCTCTATCAGATGTTTCTGGAAGGAAAGTTGTCTCCACAGTTGCTTTTTTCTTCAATATTTTTTCCCTATGGCTTTTTTTTTTTTCAAGCCTTCAAAACTTTGTGATGGAATGACTTCTGTTAACATCTGTTGGATAAAAATAGGGCAAGGTGCAGAGCATTCAAATCTAAATAGTGAGATAATCTCCAGAGGAAAAAAATAAAAATCCAGGTCATAACAGGAGGATATTTACAAGGTCTTGCAATGACAGGACAAGGGGCAATGGGTTTAAACTGGCAGAGGGGAGATTTAGACTGGATGTTAGGAGGAAGTTCTTGGCAGTGAGGGTGGTGAGACACTGGCACAGGTTGCCCAGGGAGGTTGTGGCTGCTCCCTCCCTGGAGGTGTTCAAGGCCAGGTTGGACGAAGCCTTGCGTGACCTGTACTA
This sequence comes from Ramphastos sulfuratus, assembly GCA_013399055.1. Taxonomy (NCBI): domain Eukaryota; kingdom Metazoa; phylum Chordata; class Aves; order Piciformes; family Ramphastidae; genus Ramphastos; species Ramphastos sulfuratus. The sequence continues at coordinate 81,414 of WBNM01032641.1, read as the reverse complement.
GTGGGAGGTGTCCCTGCCTGTGGCAGGGGGTTGGAACCAGATGATCCTGGAGGTCCCGTCCAACCTTACCATTCTATGATTCTATATGTGTTACTGTGTAGTGCATTCATTTTTGCTCAGAAAAAAGGAAATGCTGGTATTATAAAAAAGTTAAGCCACAAGTTAATTCCAGAGAATTGCAGAAGTAGCACAGCAGCAATGACATGTGCTGTAGTGTTCTAGCACTTCCTTACCTCCATTGAAACACAATTAGAAAAAAAAAAACAATCACTAAATATACCAAATTAGCCCCTGCCAGTACTGACAGGTGAGTGCCTCTCTCTGAAGATCACTATTTAACAAAGCTATTTAGTTTGCATAGTACTCAATTCCTTGCCTTAGTCCATTAATTTCGTGGTAGATGGATGAGAGCTTAATTTTTCACACAGAGGGAAAGGATTAGCTGTTATATTGAATATGGGCCACAATTTTAAGTGATGTTCCTCCTAGTCTGGTGCAGATATTCCCAAAGAATTCCTTCAGTGATGGCCTCATCAGTCAACAATTCACCGTTATGTACTTTAGCAGTTGCTTTAAGATTTCACTCCAACATCTGACTAAAATCAAGTGAGAGGAGTAAATCTATCTGCTCTGTCTCCTCATTTAACAGAGATGTACTATGATTTGATATTGCTTTATGTCAGACAATATTCTATTATTAAGCACAAACCATCATCAGTTCTCTACTACTGACCTGGGAGGTTGAATGGGATTTTGTGTTTAATGAAACATAGCTCAGTTAAGACTAACATTTTGGATTAAATTTTTTTCTGGTGTCTTGAGTCATAGCTCCACCAAGATCCATGGACTCTCACAGAAGCAGCAATTTTCCTTATTTAGGCAGATGCTTTTATACTTCAATTACAGAAGCTGCTACTTCTTTCTCCTAAATTACTGTTTTAGGATTAATAACAAAAGCCATAGAAAACTTTTGGTTTAACTCATTTAGTGACTGAGTGGTGTTAGCATCTCAAAGGAAACAAAACCCCTGACTTGACCAAAGTCACAAATCTGGAGGCTAGTGGACAGCCTCTATTGTCTCTGAAGTGGTGCTGAATATGATTGAAGCCTTTTTATATTTAGTGCTTGATGCAGTTCAGCATCACACACCACTTGTATCCACTGAAAGCAACAGGTAAGTTTCCCAATGTGGACTGGAGTTTGAATGATCACAGGGTGCTGATAGATAGTGGCTGAAGATGAGCCAGCAGTGTGCCCAGGTGGGCAGGAGAGCCAATGGCATCCTGGCCTGGATCAGGAACAGTGTGGCCAGCAGGACAAGGGAGGTTATTCTTCCCCTGTACTCAGCACTGGTCAGGACATACCTTGAGTGCTGTGTCCAGTTCTGGGCCCCTCAGTTCAAGAGAGATGTTGAGGTACTGGAACATGTCTAGAGAAGGATGATGAAGCTGGTGAGGGGCCTGGAGCACAGCCCTATGAGGAGAGGCTGAGGGAGCTGGGGGTGTTCAGCCTAGAAAAGAGGAGGTTCAGGGGTGACCTCATTGCTGTCTACAACTACCTGAAGTGAGGTTGTAGCCAAGTGGAGGCTGGTCTCTTCTCCCAGGCAACCAGCAACAGAACACAGTCTCAAGTTGTGCCAGGGGAGGTCTAGGCTGGATATTAGGAGGAAGTTCTTCACAGAGAGAGTGATTGGCATTGGAATGGGCTGCCCAGGGAAGTGGTGGAGTTGTCGTCCCTGGAGGTGTTCAAGCAAAGACTGCATGAGACACTTGGTGCCATGGCCTAGTTGATTGGATAGGGCTGGGTGATAGGTTGGACTGGATGAGCTCGGAGGTCTCTTTCAACCTGATTGATGCTATGATTCTATGATTCTATTCCCCCACTGAGTGAGAAAGGTTGGCATACCAGAATTGAAATGCATGAATAAAAAAACAATTAATGTTATAAATTATATCTTGTAGGTTAAGAAACAGCTAACATTAAAAATTACAGCTATTGAATCTAAATGTGGAGTGTTAAAAAATTATACACTAGTTTAGGCCCCTTGTCAGGCTTACAGCTGATTTGGTTCCCTTGGGATTCATAGACTTCATCTTTGCTGAAAATAGATGACTTTAGTCATTCTTTCAATGAATTGATCTGATCTTGGTCTTTCTGTTTGAAGTGAACTCAGGGATGCTCATGTGATCCTCCTTTGTACGTAAGTACTTGCTCAGAAAGTGCACAACCTGCACTCATTTCCCTTTTCAAACACAAAAAAAAAGCTCCTTGAACCTTCATCTTCTTGTAATAGAACGATTTGAGTAACCTCTGCTAGTGGGAGGTGTCCCTGCCTATGGCAGGGGGTTGGAACTAGATCCTTGAGGTCTCCTTCCAACCTTACCATTCTATGATTTAGGGATGAAAGCATTTTCCTGTCCAAATTGTGGGAAAGAGGAAGAGCAAAGGAAGGGTCAAGGCACTGTAATTCAAAGATTAATGCAATTATTGAGAGAAAGGAACCTGGGGTTTCAGTCCTCTGACTGTCAATCGCTTCTATAGGTTTCAGTGAATAAATTTTCATTGTGTAATAAAAATGACAACACAACAATTCCTAGGAAATTAACCCAGCTAGGGGAGTAATCTTAAGTCCCAGGTTATTTCTGAAAATAGGCATCAGTCTCTTAAGTGTGATGCTGAAGTCTTAGAAAGTGGTGAACATTAAGAAAAAGCTTCTCCATGTGCTTTCTTTTCCTGTCAAATAGCTCCTGCCACCGAATTCTTACCTTTCTGCATCTTAGCTCTATGTGCCTAGAATTCACTGGGCATCTTGTGGAAAGACCTGATTCTGAAAGGGGTTTCTGAATGTCCAGACCGTTGTCCTTACCTGTGTTTAGAGATTGTAGCTAGTTTGGACTCTAAGTGACTTTAAGACATTCATAATGTTTACATATTTAAGCAAACACTGTTTGATACAGTGGGAGCCTTGATCTGACTGTGGGCTGGTGTCTCTAGCTCATTTACACATTAAAAAAAAAAAAAAAAGCCTTCTTGAAACCAGTTTTAGAAAGGCTTAATATGGATCACAGAGAAGCACTGTAAGCATTACCCAGGTTATTGAACTGCTTGTGGCAATTTTACTCCTTGTAGGCAAATGGTTTTGGCTCATCTACCTGTATGATTACTGTGTGCACTACTGTTAGGGGAATTATGGCAACATCCTCTGAAAGCATTAGTGTTAACACAACTGGATTAATAGTTATGAGACAGCATAGCAAATCTTTGGACCAAACACTTCCAGCACTTTAGCAAGGACCAGTTAGAATATTCTTTATAAAAGCGCTAACCATGTAAGCCTTGGCTACTTTGAGTACTGAACTACCTGCAATATAAAAGTTTAATTGTTCTTGGCTGTAAGAATAGTAAAAATCATAGATTCATAGAATGGTAAGGTTGGAAGGGACCTCAAGGATCATCTAGTTCCAACCCCCTGCCATAGGCAGGGACACCTCCCACTAGTACAGGTTACTCAAGGCTTCGTCCCCCTCCAGGGAGGGAGCAGCCACAACCTCCCTGGGCAACCTGTGCCAGTGTCTCACCACCCTCACTGCAAAGAACTTCCTCCGAACACCCAGTTTCAATCTCCCCTCTACCAGTTCAAACCCATTGCCCCTTGTCCTGTCATTGCAAGACCTTGTCAATAGTCCCTCCCCAGCCTTCCTGTAGGCCCCCTTCAGATATTGGAAGAAGAGAAACAGATGCTACCACAGCATAATTTACACCTTAATCTACAGGTTCTTGAACACAACCTTGTTGTCAGGAATGACAGTTTAAGCAGCTTCTATTATCAACCACTTGTTCCATTTCTCTTTCTTTTGATACCAGTACAGCTATGTGCATTAACTCCTAAACTACACCTCTAGTTATTGTCCTCCAGCTCCAACTTGTGCTCCTCATTATCAGCCTCTGGTCCTGGCCATCCAGCCAGTTTTTCAGTCCATTTCAATGCCTGCCCATACTTCAAGAATTTTTCTATGAATGTTTCAGAGAAGACTGTTGAAAACCTGAAGGGTAGGTAGGCAATAATCATGGCTCATCTGCCAGACCAGTAACTTCATTGTAGCTTGTTAGAAAGTTGATAGTGGTTTCCCTTTGGTGCATGCATGCTGACTGTTCCTGATTATTTTCTTGTCCTTCGTGTGCCTTGAGATGGTTTCCAGGATTAGCTACTCTATCACATTTCCAGGGATGAAGATGAGGCTCACTGACCTGTAGTTCCCTGGGTCCTTCTTGAAATTAGCAGTGATGTTTGCTCTTCTCCAGTCCATGGGACTTTCCTGCAGTTTTTAGAGTGTCTGGTCACAACACATGACCAATATGTAAAATCCAAAGCAGTGAATGGTTAGTAAGATTGTGTCACAAAATGACAAAAGCAATATACATAGTTAAGTGGAAAATGATAGAGTGGTTTGGGTTGGAAGGAATCTTTAAAGATCATCTAGTCCAAACCCCAAAATGTATCAGGCTTGCCAGTATAATAGCACAGTAAATGAGGCACTGGAAGAAAGCAAGTGTAGTGCTTTCATTTTTCTTTCCCAGTGTTGCTCACTTACTGTCTAGCATGCAATGAAATCTTAGATCTGTAACAGGACTGTTTTTTCTGGAGCTCTCTTGGTCCTTGGGTAAAACTAGATGCACTGGGGACCTGTTAGTGGGATCATATTAGTTCTTTAAAGTAGCAGTCAGACACAGCAGAGTCTTTAAAAAGTTCATGAAATCCAAATGCCTTACAACTTTCCATTGTTAGGCTCTACAATTTGTCAGAGTATACTCAAGGGTCTGATCACAGTGTGGATTTAGGGAAAAACAAGTGTTGAGTTGACGGAAAATATATTGCCCTGTAAACTGGCACCAAAATTGCAACAAAACAATAAGCAAATTCAAGTTAAAATCTGACTTCTCTCCAGTGTCAAAATTCTGCTTTGTTGTTTGAGCTTTTACTGACAGATTTAGAATCACAGAATGTAACCCACAAGCATTAGTAAGTCCAACTCCCTGTTCTTCACACGACTACCTAAAACTGAACCATATGACTAAGCAGTCTGGATGCTCCTTGAATTCTGACAGGCCTGGTGCCATGACTGCCCTGGGGAGCCTGTTCCAGTAACTGACCATTGTCTCATGGAAGAATCTTTTCTTAATGTCTAATCCACACTTCCCCTGACACAGCTTCATTCTGTTTCTTTGTCTCTCTGTTCATCAGAGAGAGGAGATCGACACTTCACCCTCTGCTGCTCCTTCCATAAGGAAGTTGTAGACTCTGATGAGGTCATTCCTCAACCTTTTCTTCTCCAAGCTGAACAAGCCAAATGACTTAAGATGCTTCTCATAAATCTTCTTGCCCTTCAAGCCTTTCACCATCTTGGTCATTCACCTCTGGTTACATTCTAGTAGTCTGATGTCCTTCTTACTTGAGGTCTCCCAAACCTCACACAGTACTTGTGGTGGGGCTGCATTAGTACAGTGTAAACTGGGACAACCACCTGCCTCGACTGGCTAGCTGTGCTGTGCTTGATGCACCTCAGAAAATGGTTGGCCTTTTGGCTGCCAGGGCAAACTAGGTTCAACTAGCCATCAATCCAAACCCCCAGATTTCTTTCTGTGGGACTTGATTTTTACGTATAACCAGGATTTCCACACCCTGGGTGGAGAATTTTGCATGTGCTGCTGTTACATTTCATTCAGCTGGCAGTTGCTCAGCTCTCTGGTCTATCCAGATCTCTCTGTAAGGTCTCTCTACTCTCAAGGGAGTTCACAGTCCCTCCTAGGTTAGCATCATTGACAAATTTACTTAATGTGCATTTGATTCCTGCACCTAGATCATTTATGAAAACATGAAAGAGTGCTGGTCCTAAATCTGAGCCCTGGGGAACCCCACTGGTGACTGGCTGCCAGTCTGATGTAACTTCATTTGCTTTCAGCCCAGCCCCTCAGCCAGTGCTTACCAGGCTTGTTTGGTGGCATGCTGGCTATTTTATACAGAAGGGTATTGTGAGGGGCAGTATCAAAAGCTTTGCTAAAATCCAGAACCACCACATGATACTGATTTCCCTTGGTCACCCAGATGGCTGACCTTGTTATAGAATGTTGTTGGTTAAGTAGGACTTTGCCCTAGTCAGCTCCTGCTGGCTATAGTCACTCACTGGTGTGTCTCAAGTGTTCTTCTATAACTTCCAGATAACTACCTCCATAATTTCACCACCCATTTACAGGCCTGTAATTACCAGGGGCTTTCTTCTTACCCTTCTTGAAAATTGGGACAACATTTGCCAGCGTCCAGGCAACCAGAGCCTCTCCGGACTCCCAAGACCTTTGAGAAACAATGGAGGGAGTTCTTGCAATCCATCAGCCAGCTCTTGCAATACACTGTGATAAATACCATTGGGCCCCAGAGATTTTTGTGCATCCAGCTGGAGGGGCAGCTGGGAGTTTATCATCCCTCTAGTCATGGTCCTTTGGAACAGGGTACCAGGCCCTAAGAGCAATGTGGAAAACAGAGACAAATGTGGCATTAAACATCTCTAGTTTGTCTGTGTCCCTATTTGTGAGATGAGTGACCTCATCAAGCAATGCACCAATGCTATCTCTGTTCTCCTTTTGTGTTAATATTCTTCTAAAAAGCCCTTTTTGTTGACCCTCACAGCACTGACTTTTATTTTTTGTTTTCTAAGTTAGCCAACACATGAAAGGGAATGATTCCTTCCCTATACAGTTTTGCTGTATAGATCTGATGAACTTTGTGCCATCTTCTCATTGATACAACAGGAAAACAATTTTAGGAAGAATTATTTTCTCTTAAATATTTGTTTCTAAGCTCATGTGATAACTACTTTCAGTGCTGTGCTATCAGAATATCAACAGAAAGTATTAGAAAAGAGATTTGTGCCAACAAAACCAGCATGTTTCTAGTTCCACAATCATGTAAACTCATAGTGCACACCAGAAAAATGAAGCATAAGCATACATGATGGAAGAGTTGTCAGTATCCAAAAGGGATGACAGTAATCCAAATTCATACCACTGTGATATGGAAATTCATCTATGAATAACTTCAGGAGTTAACAATTACATAAACCCACTCTTGAAAAGTGACCTTGCATCTAGGTCCAAAAGGAACTTGTTAAAAAATAGCTATTTTGTTTATGATTTGACTTGCTTGAAAGTTTTATACTCAATTTATTTCCCTAAGATTAACATAAGAAAAATTAAATAATATTGAAAATACACCTTCATATCATTTTAAGATATTGCTTTTATATGCAAGGGTAATAAGATTTTGACCAGAATTTATCTGAATGCTCTTTACAGCAAATAATTCTTTGTGTTAACACTCAGTGAATCCCATATTCACTTAATGTGAGCACAATGGGATCAGCTGTCTTGTCAAGTTAATCTATAACATGAATGCAGTGTTTCATCCCTTTTCTCAGGCTCCATGCACATAAAACTTTAATATATATATGTTTCCAGCAGAATATTCTTGTGTCCATCAGTTACAAATGCATGGTTTAATCTCTGGACCAGTAAAGTGCCTTTGTACTTTGCTGTTCCTGTGTATGGTTGATTCCTAAATCATTCACAAAAGAGCATGCAAGTTAAAATGCCTTCTATATGTATCCCAAAAATATGCTTCAGTACATATTGTTACTCATGCTATGCTTCTAGTCAGTTCTTATACTAGTTTGATTAAAAAATAAAATCTTATTGGAAAGGCCCTTTCACAGAGCTGTGTAAGAAAGGGGTTGAGACTTTGATCTGTGGATGGAGACCATTACTGCATCTGTTGCCAAACCATACTTTCCATCTACTGTTTCAGTGCCATTGGTACTTGTGAGCAGGTCTGTAAAGATGCACAATGGCCACCTGGAAAAGGCAATAGACTGGAAGTCTTGTTTCTGGCTCTTCTGTTGATTTACTGTGTTACCATTAGTGAGCTGTGAATGATTGCTCAAAAAGGCTCTGAGTTGATTGTCATGGTACGTGTGTGTACAGCACACCATCCTCTGGGTATCATTTATCACTTCCACCTCCACTTCCATGGCTTTATAAATGTTTGAATTTTGTTTTGTTTTGTTTTTTTGGTCTCTCTTGCAGATATATTTGAAAGAGAAAATGACACCTGGATGAAGACATGAAAAAGTAGTGTTCTAGGTTCACATATGTAGATGGCAAGGTAAGTAAATGATGTAACATTAATACACATACACAAAACCAGGAAAAAAAAGTCTGTTTCTCTGTTATAAAAGTTTTGCAAAGCAAACACAAAGCCAGAAAAAAATTGCTGTTTCTCTGTGGTAAAAGTTTTGCCAAGCAACACTTCAAATTATGCATTTGATCAATCGTTTTTGTCTTAGAAAATAATATTTGGTTTGTATTTACTAAATGAAAAAGAATTTGTGTCATGATCAAGGTCAAGCCTTAAATTAATTGTCAGTGCAAGAAGTACAAAGAATGATTAATTTGCCTTATGAAAGAGACTGTTCTTGTAGAATTTAGCTTTGCAAATGTGTAGTCACACTGCCCAGGGCTCAAGCACTATATGAAGTTTCATCTTTAATCAACAGCCAGCTGTTAGGGCTGCCACTGATTCCTGACCTGTAATTACCCCAGATCCTCATCCTGCTGCTTGGCTTCTCAGAGTCTCCTGATATACATGCTACAAGGTTGAAAATGGCAAGAAGTCCTTTGCAAAGGTACCAAGAAATTCGTACCTTTGCACTACATATCAATCCAAACATGCAGTAGGCCTGTTCTTCCTCCCCTCTCTTCATTCTGCCCTCAAATTGTGCCNGCACACAGGACTCCAGGTAGGGTCTGACGAGAGTGAGAGAGAGACAAGTTTTAGGTTGTAATTAAGACTAACAATGTGAAATCAAACAAGTTTGCTTGAACCTGCCTCTAGAAAGAGATCACTTGGTGAACTAAATGCATAATATCCTTGCTGATGAGATCCTTGTACTTTGCTGGACGGCCTGACAGTTTTAGTAGAAACTGTATAAGATTTCTAATGCTATGCATTTATTTCAGTAACTCAGAACTACACAAATACATAATCAGTATTAAAGATCTTAGCTGTCAGGAATCCTTTACTTCATTCTCAGCTCTATTCTTGAATTTTGAGCTATGCAGTTCTGCCAATCAGCAAGCATGCATTTTTATTCCAGGATGAATGATAATTGCAAGCTATGAATCGGTTTCAATTCTCTATCCCTTCGTCTGAGAAGAAAAGCTTGTGGTTGTTTTGGGGTTTTGTACATGCTGTATCACTCAGGTATGTGTTCTAGTAAACACTCAAAAGGAAGGATAGAAGAGGTGCAAGTTTTTATTGCTGATATTGACAAAGTCTTGTAATGCCAAGACAAGGGGTAATGGGTTTGAACTGGCAGAAGGGAGATTGAAACTGGATGTTAGGAAGAAGTTCTTTGTGTTATTTGCTTGTCTTCATGTAGCTGTTTGAAGAGGTCTGTTTGGGAGATTTGAGGTCTGCATGTTAGGAGGAAGTTCTTTGCAGTGAGGGTGGTGAGACACTGGCACAGGTTGCCCAGGGAGGTGTTCAAGACCAGGTTGGAGGAGGCCTTGAGTGACTTGTTCTGGTGGGAGGTGTCCCTGCCTATGGCAGGGAGTCAGAACTGGATGATCTTTGAGGTCCCTTCCAACCTTACCATTCTATGCTTCTGTATTACTAATTATATAGATAGCTCTTTTTAGAGCTGGCCATGATAAGTAGTTATATCTGCATTTATCCTTCTTTAGCTGGAGGAAACAGCCTCACAGATTTATCACCTGAGTGTAACATCTGAGATCAGAAATAGATCAATCTTAGGTCTCAACAATGCACACTCTGAATTATTGTCACAGTACATAGAGTCAGGATGCTCACATGAATCATAGAATGGTAAAGTTGGAAGGGACCTCAAGGATCATCTAGTTCCAACCCCCTGCCATAGGCAGGGACACCTCCCACTAATATAGGTCACTCAAGGCCTTGAAGGGGCTGGTATATTCTGAAGACTTACATTTTCACTACTTGGAGAACAGGTGGCCAGGATTGTGTATTGTAGGAGAGGCAGAAGACCTACAAGTAAAAATTGAGCTTCTGTGTGTGCAAGTGTTCGGCTCACTGAAGAATGAAAATCAGGTCCAAGAGGTTTCAGAGATTTTCTGATTTTCCTCAACTAAGCTATATGCTTATGCCTTTTTAATGGTTCTGATCTTTTTTTTTTTTTCTTTTCTTTTCCCCCAAGCTCCTACATTCAGTTTAGCAGTTGCTGAGAGATGTTAGTGGGGAAAAAATTGTTGCTAGGTTATCATGAAATGCATCTTTCAGTATTTCAATAGTCAACAGTTTTGGTTTTATTTGATGAACTCAAGTATTGCACAGGGGTGAAAGTGAACCTCTATTAACATGTAATGTTGAAAAAAAAATTATTTCCCTTTAAAACGAGCAGAATGCCAGAATGTAATATAAAATACTTCTGTAAATAATTACATTGCCTAAAAAGATAATTAATCTCAGGTCCACAGCAGCATAGCTGTTCAATTAAAGGTCTCATTCTTTAAAAGAAAAGGGAACAAACAGAAGTTTTATAAAAAAAAAAAGTTGTCTATCTTTCTGGAATATTTGCAGGAGTTGAAAAAAACACAAGCCCAGACAAGTACACCTGAACTCAGGTTCTGTCTCTGCAGCACTCAGCAGCTTTTTATGTGAGTTCCTGATAAGCAAGTACTCAAGACAAAAATGAGAGGAAAAAAAAGTTAGATATTTCATGTTTTCCCTTTCCATGAAATTCCATTTTAGAGGATTAGCTGGAATGATAGCTGCTATTCTGTGAACTGAAATAGAGGCTCCCAGTGTTGCAGCACTCATAGGTGCTGAAGGATACCATGGTCATGTGCAGCAGCAAATTCATTCCAGAGACTGTGTAGGAGGTAAATTCAGTTTGAATCTTTTCCAAATTTAGATTTTTTTGAAATAAACTAATAAGCTAAGTAGCCAGGTTGAGGAGATATGGATGCCACAGATAGTAGATGTGCTTGGAAGTGAGAAACAAACCTAAATCGTAGAATCATGGAATGGGTTGGGTTGGAAGAGATCTCAAATATCATCTAATTTCTGCCCACATCCACAGGGCAGGTTGCTCAAAAACATATCTGACCTGTCTGTGAACAATTTTGCACATGTTGCAGTGTTTCACCAACCTCCCAGTAAAGCATTTCTTCCTAATGGTTAATTTAAATCTTCCTTCCTCCAGTTTAAAACCCCATCGTCCTGTCACTGCACTGCCCAACAAAGACTCCCTCTTCATCTTTCCTGTAGGCCTCCTTTAAGTACTGGCAGGGCACAATAAGGTCTCCCTGGAACCTTTTTTCTCCAGGCTAAACAACTTCAACTTTCTCAGCCTGTCCTCACAGGGGAGATGCTCTAGCCCTCTGATCATCTTCAAGGCCTTCCTCTGGACCCACTTGAGCAGACACGTGTCTGATGCTGGAGCAACAGAGCTGAATGCATTAGGTGGGGTCTCCATGAGAGTGGAATAGACAGGGAGCATCACCTCTCTCAACCTGCTAGGTTGGATGAAGCCCAGAATGTGATTGGCTTTCTTGATTGTGAGTGCTCATTACTGGTTCACATTCCCTTTTTCATCCACCAACACCCCACAACTCCTTCAACTCCAGACTGCTCTCAAGCTACTCACCATCCAGCATGTTGGTGATAGAGATTGCCCTGACCCAGGTTGGTCGTTCTGTTCATATGTTGCTTAACCTCAAGTGTTATGAAACAGTGTGTGTGTGTGTGTGTGTGTGTGTGTTCACATCTCAGGTGTGTGAACAGTAAGTTCATGTTTTGATGCATCCAGTAAAACCAAAAGAATCCAGCTTCCTTAGAGTTTTCAGCCATGTTAAGCACAAAATGCATAGTGTTACTGCATGCATTCATTCAGCAGACATACTGCTTTCTGCAAAGTCCAGTGGGAAAGCTGAGGTACAGGGGTTAATGTTGACATAAAGGCCAAATCTTGATTTCTTTGATGTTAAGAGCAAAGTTTTCATTGAGCCCAGTGGGATTAAGATTTAGTGTACATGTTCTTGTTTCTTTCAAGTTAGTGTGGTCTTAACATTACTCAAATCTATTAAATAGTCTTTACGAGTTCAGCTTTGCTGAATAAAAGAAAAAATTGTGTTCAGAACAACCTCTTCACTCAACGTGTGTATCTGCCAGATACTCAGAACCCTGGTATCTAAAACTGAAGGCACATGATACCATACCAGAGAATTCCTTTTCTTTTCCTTCTGTCCAAACAAAATTCTCACACTGAGAGGAAACTGCAATCGGAAAAAGCAGCGGTTTAAAAATTGTTAATGTAAGAAATATTAACTATTTAATTGTTAACCCATAGGTGTCTGCAGCAATAATAAGCATGAAATTATCACAGTATCACACACAGTATCACAGTATAGCAAGGTTGGAAGAGACCTCAAAGATCATCAAGTCCAACCCACTACCACAGACCTCAAGACTAGACCATGGCACCAAGTGCCACGTCCAAACCTGCCTTGAACACCTCCAGGGACGGTGACTCCACCACCTCCCTGGGTAGCCCATTCCAGTGGGGAATGACTCTCTCAGTGAAGAACTTTCTCAAGAAAGGGTTTTATAACTTTTTTTTTTTTTAATCTCTTCAAACACTCTTAAACTATTTGTTTGCTTACAGAAGCTATTTAATCTTTTATATTTAAGGATTCGTCAGAAACAGTTTGTAGTTAAGAGGCTTTGGTCTACAGCTATTTCTTACCCAAGCTACTGGTGATGTAGTCATATAGGCATTATACAGAAGAAGCAGATTTAATGCATAAATTCTTTGTATGATTGACAATAACTGCACTAGTGTTAGGTCTGAGCAGTAAGACATATCATTTTCTTAAATGCACAGGATAAAGTCTCCTTTAAAATTTTTATGCTGAAGAAGTAGTTAAAAACAAAAAAAACCTTTTATAGAAAGCCCAAACTGCTCTCTATTCCAACATGACACCCAGAAATGCAAAAGTAATCCTTCATGTCTTTGTACCTGGAGGAACACACCTCTCATAGAAAAACACTCTTGGAAATCAATTAATTTTTCATGTTTTTGAAGAGTGAGAAAGCACTGGCTACAACAAAATTTGCAGGTTTGAGGCCAGGGAGATCCATTTTGACATAAAATGTAAATGTGAATTTAAAATAATCTATTCCTCCAAAATTTTTACAGGGAAAATAAGCTTGCATTATTACCATAGATAAATATGCTAAATTCATTGCTATGGTTCACAAAGCTTGTAGTTGGAATATTGACAAACTAAAAATGCATTTTCAATTGCTGTCTCTGAAGCTCCTCAGCAAATTTGATTTTTGTTTCTTTGATACAAAAAATAAACTTAAAGTGACATATGTGCTTACATAACCTCTTGCATTTGACATTAAGCCCTAGGAAGCAATTCAGCTAATGAAAAGGTAGGGCTGAAGCAGTTACAGAAGCCCTCTGCCTTAGCTGGGGTAGTTTCACGTTTGCAATTGCAGTCTAGAGATCAAATGCATTAAACCCTAAAGAAACACAGAAAGAGCAACTACTTCAAAGGATTTTTAAATTGAAAAATAAACATAAAAATCCCCCCCCTCCCCCAATAATTTATACAACTATTTCAGAACCAACACAACTGGTGGTATGCTTGGGAAGGAAAAAAAAAAAAAAAAAAGAAGTGACACCTGTTCACAGAAACAATTTAGCTTTTAAATTTAAGATAACACTGCTTAACCATTTGTTATTCTAACCATTCTACTCAGTTCAGGTCTAAAATAGTCCATAATGCATATATATCGCTGCATATATCTGCATAGATTATACACTAAGCATTTAAGTTTATATTTACAATTCAACTTCAGTTTCTTCAAAAGTAGGTCTATTTGCATTGCTCCTAATTCTGCAGTAGGTGGCAGTGGGTAGTGGAGAACATGCACACGAGTGTGCAGTTTAGATAGCACCACAATGTTATGGGAAGCTTAGAAATGGCCAAGCAGTTTCTGCTTTTGAGTTGTGTATCTACCAAACAGGAAGGAACTGTCAAACAGATTTTTCTAAATTGTCAGGGTTAAATAGTAGCTTTTGCAAAGTATTAACGAAAATAAATGAAACTGATAAAGGAGTCAAATGAAGGTACAACTGCAACACACATCTCTGTAAGCAAGTGTGAAGCTGAGTGTGCACAAGAAAACTGAACTGAAGGCTTAAACTCTGGAGAAGGTTCTGCAGGGTAGCTCTATAAGACAGGGGAATGTAGTGAACATAGTTTATAAAGACAAAAGGAAAACTGCTATTTCAGTTTTGTCAGTATCTATTTGGATTAATTTTTTTGTGTGTGTGTGCATCAATTTGAAACTTTGGTCAGGCTTTTGGAAACTGCTGAAATGGAAAACAGCAAGGTGGGAGGAGAGTTTAAGCACAATGGTGGCACTGTGGAATATTAAGACTTCAGACAGGTCGTGTGGGAGCATAAGATGCTCTGATTTTACATTCCTTGCACACCTGAAATATGGGAGCTTGACAGTATAAAGAATGTGGAATTGGATGAAAAAGTATGTCAGAGATGAAGATTCTAAGTCTCGTTTATTATTGATTCCTGCTTCTTGCTTACCTGAAAATCTGGCTTGATAGATTCATATAGAAAGTGCTCTGTCAGCACTTCTGATTATCCTCACATTTTCACCAGTATGTTTTAAACTCCAAGCAGAGAGACTAAAACTTCAGAAGGCATTACCCCAACCATAACCCTAGCCCTTACAACTAAGCTCTAAAAGTAAATCTAAACCTAAATCTAACACTAAATCTAATCCTAACCCCTAATCTTCTAACTCTAGCCCTAAGCCCTCACTCTAAGCCCTAAGCCCTCACTCTAAGCCCTAAGCCCTCACTCTAACCCCTAACCCCTCACTCCCACCCCTACCCCCTTGTTTATGATCTCGTGGGCAAGTTGTCTCCAGACTTCATGTGTTTAAGTAGTAAAATGGCCACTCCCCCCCCCNAAGCCCTAAGCCCTCACTCTAAGCCCTAAGCCCTCACTCTAAGCCCTAAGCCCTCACTCTAAGCCCTAAGCCCTCACTCTAATGCCTAACCCTAAACTTCCACTGAAACTGTTTTGTTTATGATCTCGTGGGCAAGTTGTCTCCAGACTTCATGTGTTTAAGTAGTAAAATGGTAAGCTAAACAATAAAGTAATACTTAATGTTAATTCTATAATCTTAAAGATTGGCCAGTGATGAATAGATACTATCATTTGTATGAAGTAGTAGTTAATAGTACAAATAGGTATAAGCACATCAATAAACAGAGGCAAAATGCTGACTCAGTTTGTTGGAGTTCAGGCATCAACTCAAAGGTAGTAAGATTATTGTAGTCTCATAATGTTAGTTACTTATCCAGCTATCTATAAAATAAAAACTAAAAGTAGTCTTCAGGTAAAGCTGATAATAATTATTTATTTACAGTGTGTTTTTAAAAACAACATCAAGAAGTGCAAGAAGGAACAGTTGCCTCTTGTAAGATATAAGAACACTTCATTGTGCCTTCAGCTGAACAGAAGGCTCCAAAGTTATACCCCAAAGTAACAGCACTTTCATTAAAAGTAACTATTTTATCTTTAAACCAAAAGGAAATCATTGACCCTGTTAAACCATGGTTGAATGCCTTCTTGATTTACTTCTGCATTATCTAGTTTTATGCTGGCAAATGGAATGTTCTCCATGAAACTGTGTTACTTCCAGTTTGAAAGCATGCATTAATAACTTTGTGTGTCTTGTGCTTTGTTCTTTGATATTCTTTTATATTAACACATGTCAAACATTGCATTGGCCTCTTGCAAACTGAGCAGTAGACATCTCTGTAACAAATCTTCAATCATGCTGAACAGTAGTTCCCAAGACATGTCAAAGTTCTCTTTGAAATGTATCCAGATTTTCCATTTTCTATGTTTCCATTCATGGCTTTTCTTACACTTTTGGAAAGAGTCTTGTTGTCTGATTAAATTTGGGTTTCTTCTTATTCTAAGTAAGAGGCTACCTTTCAACACTGTATATTTCTAGTTATACACTTTTATCACTAATGTTTCTGCATTACAAATCATCCAATGACTACTCTTGCTGTGAATNACAGTACTCTAGATGGGGTCTGACAAGAGCAGAGTAAAGGGGGAGAATCACTTCCCTTGCCCTGCTGCCCACACTGCTCTTGCTGCAGCCGAGGACTTGGTTGGCTGTCTGGGCTGCATGCACACACTGCAGGCTCATGTTGAGCTTTTCATCAACAATCATTGTCATTTTTTAAAGTCAAGAATTGGCAATTTTTAGGCAGCCAGGAATTCCTCCTTCTTTCATGGACAAGGCCACAAACGCTTCCAAATTTCTTGAAGTAACTTAGGGAGAAAAACAGAAGAGAGAATGTAGCATTCACTGTTAACTACACATTTTGACATTCACAAATTGGTTTTGGCTGTTGAAATAGAAGCACTGCTTGCTTAGTGTTATGTGTTGGGATGGAGGTTTACGTTGAGGTTTGTTTTTTGTTTGGTTTTAGGGTAGAGGTTTTTTGTTCGTTTGTTTGTTGTTGGTTTTTTGGTTGTTTGTGGGATTTTGTGTTGTGGGGGTTTTTTGTTTGTTTAGTTGGGTTTGGATTTTTTTTGTGGTTTGGCATGTTTTGGGTTTTGTTTTGTTTTTTGATTTTAGGCGTGGGGTTTTTGGGCTTTTTTTTATTGAGCACTTTGTAAAATTTTCCTGTATTATAAATTCCTTCGACTATTCCTTAGGCCATTAGAAGAAGTCCTGCAAGATACTCTGGTGCTGAATTGAGCTGTAAGCCAAAGAAAAAAAAGTATGAAATTAAGAGATGTTAAAAATGTAAGAAAAATAGCAAAAAAAGCCCCCCCATTTCTAATACAATGTGGTTTCTTTGTTTTTTAAAGTAATTGATTAGATATGCTTTTAGTAGGTTAATGTAGACAAGTTATGCTAGGGAAATGGTAATTTTTGCTCCACTTATTGCTAACCTGCCACCATCTTTATGCTTTTACAGAAAAGTGCAGACAAAAGCTCTTCAGGACACATGAATTGTGCTTGCTGTGTCAATGAGCATTAGCTGAATATCTGGTCCAGATTGGACTTGAAGGCAAGGTATGACTTAATTTGCCTTTGCACAAACAAACAAGCAGAAAGAGTTAAAGCCTGAGAACATCCCAGTAGTGGTAAGGGAGAGCCTAGAGGCTAGAAGCTCTGAACTGGCCTTCTGCAAGTCACAAATGTTTTGCACCTTTTATGCTTTGAAGCTTTTCTGCTCTGACATGTGTAGAATTCTCTGTGGAATTTTTGAGTACCCAAATATATCTCTCAGTGCCTCTCTGCTGTGCTTTCTTGGTCTGCCAGATATAAGACTCCATGTGTCGGGTTCCCTGGTGAGATAAAACGAGACCAGAGCTGAATGTGGACTAATCACTGCCTCCATGATATGGCCGTTAGTGTGCCTCTCTGTAGTGAAAGGCATCAGCTTAGAAGTTGAGTTGCTGTCACCAGTTTAGCAGATGCTGAATGATAGTTATCCAGATTAACAGCATGGTATTGACAGGAAAATGCTCTGACTGAATCTCACCAACGTAGAGATCTGCAGATGAAAATATCTAGGAAAATTATTAACGCCGAGAACAGGAATCCTGCAAGAAGCTTAGAGCTGGGCATGATGAATGATGTAGAAAATGTGAGTAGGAGGTGGCATGTACATGAACAGAGCGTTCTCCAGCATATTTCCCCACCTCCCTACACAATCTCAGTTTTTAAATGTGTACATGAATACGTGGCTGCTTGTCTGCTAGTGGAAAGATAGTTGTACCTTAATATTGGCACAAAATATCCCTTTCTCCTAAAAGCTCCCAAAGGGTAAGATTGGGATGCAATCTTTATTTTTTTTTTTTTTCCCCCACTTTCTGTACCACTCTGTCATGGTAGGCCAAAATAGGCTTATATATGTCCTGGCTTGTCCAGACAAGTTTTTCTGCTCTCCTTCCTTCTGTTTTGGGGAGAAGCAACCAAGGGAAAGAGGACAAAGAACCTGGAGCTACTGAGTCTGAGGACTGTGGCTTGCCCAGACTTGTTTTGCCTCCTGTGGTAAACAAGGTACACAGGCTCAGCTTGTGCATGCCTTGTGCAAGGTCTGTGTTCTGCCTTAAAAAGGGCAAAGCAAGCCTATGGCTTCATCTAATATGGCCAAGCTTGGCTAACTGCCATTCTGATTGGCTATTCTGTGTCCAAAGGCCCATTAGTCTTGGGCTGTATTGATAAAAGGAGATGAGCAGGTGACACAACCTGCTCTGCTGTTGTATTTGTGCTTCCTTGCTGCTACCTGGAAACTGCCTGCCTTGAGTTTGCCAGGAACCGGCTCTGAATGCCTCCACGCGATCGGCTTGCACAGGCCAGTGTGACATCGTGCTGAGATTGCACATCACAAGACATTCTGCCTGCACCTGAAAGCCTTCTGACCAGATGGAAAGTCCTGGAGATACACAGATCATCCAGAGATATCAGGAACAGGTCAGAGATTGTCTGCCTCATTTCCCCAGCAGTCTGCGAAGCCTGGGAAGAATCAGAAGTCTCAGCGGATGACAGTAACAGAATTCCCTGAAAGCATTTGGGTACTGTCTGAAGCTGTAGCCAGCCCTGAGATTCAAGAGATATTTTGTGAGTAGGTACTTAAAGCCTCTTGTAATTTACTAGTTGCCTTCTACCATGAGCAGAAAGGAGCTCCTTGAGTCCATCTAGTGGGCAAGCGGAGTATTGACCACAAGCGGTACACTAACCCCAAGAACTTGCTCTTCCAGTTCAGTTGAGTTCAATTAATGATATATATTTTTGCTAGTTATTTCTAGATCCTGTGTTATTATCATAGAATCATAGAATAGTAAGGTTGGAAGAGACCTCAAGGATCATTTAGTTTCAACCCCCTGCCATAGGCAGGGACACCTCCCACTAGCACAGGTCACTCGGAGCCTCGTCCAACCTGGCCTTGAACATCTCCAGAGAGGGAGCAGCCACAACCTCCCTGGGCAACCTGTGCCAGTGTCCCACCACCCTCGCTGGAAAGAACTTCCTCCTAACATCCAGTCTAAATCTTCCCTCTGCCAGTTCAAACCCATTGCCCCTCATCTGTGATTACAAGACCTTGTCAATAGTCCCTCCCCAGCCTTCCTGTAGGCACCCTTCAGATACTATATAAAGTTTCCATGACTGTGCAAATAACTGAGTATTATTAAAATCAGTGGTCAGGGTGGTGAGAATTCTGAATATTTAATATTAATAAACAATATTAATCTTTGAAAATCATATCTTATATCAATTAATTTCCCTTCCGTAG
Source organism: Ramphastos sulfuratus (assembly GCA_013399055.1). Classification (NCBI taxonomy): domain Eukaryota; kingdom Metazoa; phylum Chordata; class Aves; order Piciformes; family Ramphastidae; genus Ramphastos; species Ramphastos sulfuratus. Next base: position 61,954 of record WBNM01032641.1, on the reverse strand, counting down.
CACCCTCTCTCAAAATGAGACAAAGTACCATGAAGATTAACGAGGACTCAACTTATTGTTGTAATGTCAACAGTAGCATGAGTTTGTGAAACACTAAACACAAATATAGCAATGAGGTTTCCCCTGAAAATCACAAAATATTAATATTTTAAGCTTGAGGAGATACTGTTAAGACCAAGAGAAAATTACTTCAGTTAATGTAGTTGTTCTCTCTATGCATTGTTTTAGATTTGCATAAAGTACCTCCAAGTGCTCTTCCCAAATCTAAAATACTTTGAGAATGATTTTCTAGAAAATCAAAACTATCCACAGTTTCCTTCCTGGCTGCCATCGCATTTCTGGCTTGTCCATTCCTATCACTGATATGTCTGATGAGCAATTTTTTTTTCCTCTTCTTGTTTTCTTGAATTATTTGGCTGTCCAAAGGACAGAAAGATAAAAAAGTTTCATGGATAAAAGACAAGCTGTATGAAACTGCAACTGGCTAGTGAAAGTTTTCACTTTCCTTGCCACATCAAGGGTTTGAACGAGGTCTGTAAACTCCTCTGAAGTGAAGGGAAATCTGCTAGGTCCGGTCCAATAGTTAAAGCACCCAGGAAGCAAGCTGCCTAATCCAGTGCCACTGAATAGGGACAACAATTTGAGCTAGCCTAATAATTTTTTTAAATTTTCCTAGAGTTCTGACTGTGCCTTGTTGTATTGTTGCTTTGAGACAAAACTCTGCATTGATTTCTTGCAATACGACACAGGTCTGTGGCTTATTCTTTTGTCTTTCTTCATGGCTTCCAGTTAGCTTCTTGGATAATATTTTAAAGGTTTCTGTATCAGCGGGTTCTAACCTCTTAACATGTTTTTAATAGCTGCCAGAGGTAGCATGTCTCTTCCACTACTTGTCACCTCTTGTTGCTACTTACTGCAGTTGCCAATTTCCAGCTGACAGGATGGCAAAGAGCGGACTTTGCTACATTTGCTTGTTATTTTGTTTCTTTTTTTTTTTTCCCCTCCAGCTTTCTCACTCATTGCTTTTTAAGCATTTTTGCTTTAGAACAGAGCTATTTTAAATTATTGAAGAAATATTCACTCAGTAAACACATTGACCAGGAATCCATAAACGAATTTGGTTCTGTATTCTAATTCAGGAGATGATCTGTCAGAATTAATTGGGAATGCCTTAATGTAATCAAGTCCAGTTCATTAGGCAAACACTTAAATTATTAATTCAAATTCTGGGTAGTTCAACAGCATTTATGACAGTAACAAATACCAACATATTTAAATTTTTTAATTCCTCCTGTGTACAGAAGTTGATGTCCTGCTATAGCTACTACTATTAGACAGAAATAGTTTTCCCCTTGCCACTGTTTCACCTCTTCAAAATCTGCTAAATTGTTCTGTTCATAAAAGGTTTATAAAAGAAAAATGCAACTTGTTCTGTTCATAAAAGGTTTATAAAAGAAAAATGCAACTTTTTAAGCACAGAGTTCTTAAAACTACTCATGCATAGAGTGTAATTTTCATTCTTGCAACTGTAATTTGGATAAGTTACACTCGTGATGAACTTGAACCACGAAGTTTAATGTGACACCACACCATCAATTTCTAGAACACTTTAAATTAATGTATAATTATTTAGTATAAAGCTAGTGGTTTGGTTTCTCAGCCATTCATACTGCTTTAGTGCTGAGCAAAATGATCTTCATAAAATTAACTAATCCCACTCCCATTTTTAATTGTCACCTACCTCAATAATTTAGGACACAGGGATTCCTGGGGCGGGGGGGGAAATTAGAAATGTACATCTTCATGTGAAATAAAAGAGGAGGGAAGTTGATTAAGAGGATAGAAGCAATTGAGTAAATAGTGATGGTTGCAAGCTGAGGACATAGCATGTCTTTAAAAGGCTGCATTTATTCAAACCATTTCATAGAATCACAGAATGATACCGAGAAGTTGGATTATAAAAATCTTCCCAAGGTACTGAGAAGTTGGATTATAAAAATCTTTCCAAACAAAAAATGTATGAAAACTGAAATTAGTTCACAGATAGAGTTAGGAAGCAAGGGAAGAAGGCACAGAAATGTATGAACATCATCATCTAATAAGTCAAATCAGCTGGACAAAAGTGGTGACCATCAGCTCAGCATTCAGCTGGCAGGCAGGCCTAGCAAGTCACTCAGCTGGCCTCTGGTTTGCATTCCTGCCCTTGGTACCAAGCTCATGTGCAACTTCCCAATTTCCACAGATCTGCACCATCTGTGTGTCAGGGCTGGTCAGGGGTACATGACATGTGAGGCCCAACAGCAAGACACATGTCGTGGTGAGTTACTTTAAGGGGATGCTCTCTTAGCAGGATGCAGACAGAAAAAAGCTTGGTGAGCACAGTTGTTCCCCACTTGGTCTAGCTCACACATAGACACACGTGTTCATGCATGTGCATCCAAACACCCTTGGCCATTTGGCTTAGCACATGTGGATGCTTACCTGCCAAGCATGCTGGGTTGCCTTTCATCACACATTCTAGCATGTACTACTTGTGCCACTTCCTTTGGCACTTTGAAAGCCTGGCTTTGGAGAAATGTGTCTAATAGTGCTCGTCTTGTGATTAATTGATTTTATGATTCATATAATTAGATTAAAAAATCCCAGTATTTCATCTGGTAAAAATAATTAGTGGAAAAATATTGAATGGTAAACTACTGGGAGATTGTATCTTTGTTTTTTGATTAACTGATTTAGATGATTCTGGATGGGATGTAAAACTCCTATAAAAGCCTTCCTAGACAATATGTTTTTATTTGATCTTATATTGCTGATATAATAATGCCATGTTTTATATGCCTATTTAATACTTTTTATGCCTCTCTGATATGATTTCTGCCTAAATATTTTTCTTTTACTGATTTTTATTCTATTTGGCAAAAACAGTCCATAGCCACATCTGTGTTATTCCTCTTCTCTCTTGTCTTTCTTCAAAGTTTGCTGTTTAATGGGGAGAGGACTAAAGAGTCTTTATTTCCCATCTTTCCTCTATTAACCCTGTCATCCATTCCCTGTTGACAACGGTGCTGTTTCACCTCCTTGTCTAACACAGCATCCCTTCAAAATTTGAATCATGTCAAAGAGAGAGGAAAACCAAGGCAAAATTAATGAGATGGCACTGGGAGCTTAATCATCTTTCTCAAATGTTTCATACTCCAAACAAAGAGAACAAATATGACTCCATAACTTCAACAACTGTTAAAAAGCATTAACACTAAGCAGCAAGTGCATTAAGCAAACCTCTCGTGAACAGTCCACGGCTGACAAATTGTTTGTGCTGTTCAGGGTGTGGGCACACATCTATATTTGAGTGCAAAAAAAGACACAGCAAGTATGACAAAAGTAACTCCTTAAAGGAAACACTTCAATTTTTTTTTTTTTCTGTCTGAATTTCCTGAAGACTTCCCCACACAGTCAAAGGAAGTAAAGAGCATAGACTGTGTTAGAATTTCTGTAGCCCCAAATTCTATTGCTGTTTGATAAAATCCAGCAGGTAATATTATTATTTTTTTTTTTTAGTTCTAATTATTTAAATAAAAATAGTCCAAGTTTTTCTTTTTCTTCTTATGTTTATACAGTTCCATTAAAAATATGGACAGTAAATGGTGAGTTTTGATCATTTGAATATCCTAATTTTAATTTGCACATTTAATATTCCCCTTTAGACTGTTTAGGGCATAAGACAGGATGTTGGTTACCACAGCAACTTTGTTTCACAGAAGCCAACAAATAGTACATAATGGTCATAGGAAATGTATAAGCAAGTTCTTGTTATGTGTTATTAGACAGCTTTGTAGATGAGTAAAGGTAGGCATGGGGGGAGTGAAATTGCTTTGCCATGTTTACACAGCAAGTCAGTGGCAGTCTCAGGAACAGAACTGAAGGGTGCTGGTGTTAAGCACGTTACCTACTACTTTCTTTGTGAAAAAGGCCAGTGTTTCTGGAAGGGCTACTGTGCATGTTCTTACTGCTTTATATCACTTCAGTTTTGAGTGTGGCCAACATATTGAATAATGAAATTAAGGCTTGTAAAGGATGCCTGAACCATAAAATGTCCCCTGCGGTGAGCTTACTTTTAATAGGGATCTTTCTTTTGGGGGAAGTGGAGAGAAAAAGGGGAGGGGAGGGGGGAGAAAAAAAAAAGGCAAAAAAAAGGCAACTCTTCTTTTTTTGAAAATAGTTTTTTGCAAAACAGCCAAGATCATCCTTTCCTCCCTCCCCTCTCTCTCTTCCCACCCCTTCACTAGTATTTTTCTTGTGTGATTGAAAAGCCCTTCGTTTTGCTCAGGGGAAAAGCCCCATGCTGAGAAGTAAGGGATCCCAGTTGCACACTTAATCAAAGTGGCATGCTCCACACTTTGTTTCTCAGTAATTTCCATAGCAAACTCATGTGATGTGTATGTTTTGCTTGCAGGAATCAAGTCCAAAGTTTGAAACCGACTCAGTTGTTAGTCCTGCTGACTGGCAAAGGCAAAGGGTTTTTTTTGGAGGTGGCAGGGGAGTAGGGTTAAACTCAATTCAGGTTGCTGAAAGAAAATGAAAAGGATGATTTGAAAACCACAAATGTGGGGATGAAAGATTATAGATAATGAACAATAAGCATCTACAGTAAATTGTTGATTGGAATATCTGTATTAGGTGATGTTTGTAGTCTCTACATGTAGGATGATGGAAAACACAGATTATCCCAGTGAAAGTAGAACAACAATGGAGTCTGTTTCTTTGTTTCCACTTTTCAAAGGCTTTTCCCCCTTTTTTCCTTTTTTTTTTTCCTTTTTTTTTTTTTTTCTTCCTTGATAAGGCCCAGGAAATTGTTAGCAACATGCTGGTGGGAACCTATGGAAAAGAATACACACTGTATCAATGGTGCAGTTCTTATCCCAAGAGCTGTGTTGGTGGGTGTGGGAATAGTGTGCTTTCAATGTGAGCTGTTGCAATGAGATAGCATTGAGAAAGCAGGGCAGAGAACAGCACAGATTTAGTCTAGGGAACTAAGGGCTTTATCCAGCAGTAATGTGTGTAAGGACAGACAATGTAACACTGTATTTGGTTTAACAACAAAGGACTGTAAAAGGATTTGATAGTGAGGAATTGGCAGAAAAGCTAAATGTATCTGCACAGTGCAGCAAGTTGGGTTTTAAAGGTATTTAAATGATATATTTGCAACTCCAAACCCCAGTATTTAAAGTTATCTGTAACAGATGATATTTTAGAGTAGGGTCATTTACAATAGTGAGGGCTTGTTAAGTAGAGGAGTCAAGGAGCAGTTAGTGTTTTTTTGCAATATGGGAATAAGATGTGAGAAGAGGCATGTGTGGAAAGGCAGGACTATCAGGCCTTTTTAAAAAGGGTTTCTTTTCATTTCTACATTTCATTTCTGGATGTGCTTATGGCAAACATCGTTGGGAAATTGCTGAAAATATCAATCTCTATCTCCCGTCCTCGATACACATCTTTTGCTTTGATATTTAAATGGCAGAAAGTTTTGGCTGCAACTTCAGCAAGACACCCTAGATTTGTTGAAGTTACTCAGGCTTAAAATGAGCAGAAATCTTTATAAAGACTGTATGGTCACAGGCTAAACATTGATAGAGTGCATGCATGCTGGTTGTCTTTCAGGAGGAAACAGCTTTCCAGTTGCCTCTGTAGCAGCTGTCACGACCAATGAAACTTAAACAAAGCTTTGTAAATCCTCAATATGTCACTACTAGCATATTTGGCCAAAGGTGTGAGTAATTAAATGACTCTTTGTGTCCAGTCTCAGTTCTGCTGTGGGAAAGGTTGAAGAGTAGGCAATTGAATATGGATCTTCTTTTGCCTTTGTCTCTGGAGATATGTCCTCGTTTTCTAGCACAGGTCAAAAACACGTAGATCTCTGTTGCATAGCAGGTGCAGATTTCTGTTGAACTGAGCAAGATGTGTAGCTAACCTTCTCTGGAGTGTGTGAACCTGTCTCTGAACTTAAAATACCAAATTGTATTTTATGGTTTTGTGACCTGCATGACTTCCATTAGGGAGAGAACAGAAGAATCTAAATCCATTGCAACACTCTTAAATGGAAAGATGCCCTTAGGAATCCCTCCTGTTGTGTATGAAAGTACAATTATGTGGTTAACATTTTGAAATGTAAGTGAATGGCTGCCACTCTGCCTGTACTTTCAGATTAATATTGTATACAATGCTAGCCACATTGTCAGCCTCTAGAGCAGTGCATTTTGCACTTCTGGTGTTCCAGATTAACATGGCATCTTTCTGACCCCAACAGCCTAGGGAGGTCTTCAGCCAGCTTGATAGATATTTGAACATTCTATCCTTTATCAGATAAGCTGCTTTAAAAAACAAAAAAAGTTTCAAAAGGTTCATTCCAAACCTAGAAGACAAAGATCAGAAAATGTAAAAAGGCAAATGTGACTAATAAAGTGGGGTTTTCTACATTTGCACAGCAAAATTGAAGGGAGAGCATTCAGGCATTCATTTTCCACATGCACCTTATAGAAACATTCTATCAATTCACAGTGAATATATAGAAACATTCTATCAATTCACAGTGAATAGACAGACTCTGTGATATATGTCTACAATTCCATAGCTTCCTATTGGACGTTCACTGCGTGTCTGCGAGCAGCAGAGAAGCTCAATACAATTAATGAGGGAAAATGCTTTTCGGATTTGGGGGAGGGTTAGAGGCAAGAGTAGGGTGAGTAGAGACTTCCTAACAACACTTTTTAATTTATTTCACTGCAATAACTTTTTAAAACCTGCATACACTTCAAAGATGATGCAAAATTGGAATTACAACTATTGCTGCTTTGTAGTGCATGCATTGCAAGATTCTTAAATAATTAAATTATGAAAGTTCCTAAACTGCAGTGTAATTAGCCATTAATGAGCAAAATCTGTTGCCATGCAGAGCTGATGTACTTCACGCAGACCGTCCTTAAGTTTTACAGGGTTTGGTTTCATTTCTAAATGCATATGTGCAGTGAAAACATCAGCTGTTGTACATCTTGTAATAGAATCACTAAATGAGCTAGTGAGTTACATGACATACCAAATATTTAATTTTACTGTAATAAATTATAGATTTGGCAATGACTTTGTTTTGTGCTTCTGTCTAATGAGAAGCTGAGTTTGGAAGCGCGGTAAGGAAAGGTTTGATACTAACAGGGATTAAGCAATCTAAAAATGATAGGGCTGGTGCATGGAGATGGCAGTTTTGCACATAAACTCACAGCTGAAATTCATACCACACCAGATCTGCATTGTCATCTCATGGCCATGGCATATACAAACAAGTACTTTACGCTGCATCTTGCTCTTAGTGGGATAATTAGGAGTATCAGAAACTGTTTTCTCAATTAGTGCTAGCAACTAAAAGCTTACCTTTGAAACTGTATAAGCATAAAGTGTAAACAATGGATGGAATATGGTGCTCTGGGAGAAGGTCAAGACAGGTGCACATTCAGGAGAATCATAAAATGGTAAGGTTGGAAGTGACCTCAAAGATCACTGCAAAGAAGTTTGCATTTCTGCACTTGGACTAAATTCCTTTCTGCTAAATGAAGCAGATGTCTCATCAGAATCAACTAACAACTCCCATCCCTAAAAACCTTTAGGGTTATGTACCTTGCAAGATTAAGCCAACCAATAATAGAAGCTTCTTCCAGTTGTTTATAAAAACTATCCTTCATAAGCAGCAACAAAATGGAAAGAGAGAATAATACTCAGCATTTCATCATCCCAAAGCATCCTCAGTGGTACTTGCTCACCGGGCAGGCTATGACTGGTTCACTCACTTCAACACAAGTAGCTAAAGGAGGGAAAATTCAAAAAGGTGATGAAAGAGAAGAACTTCCACAGCAAAAGAAACATTTCTAAAATAGGTTTTAGACCAGAGAGTAAGGTGATTGTATGATTGGTATAAATTTTGTGCAGAATTATATGGCTGGTTCAGGAAAGTTCAAGAATTTGCACAAATAGAAGAAAACCAACAGAATTAAAGGCTAAAAACGCAGGTTTGTGAGAGGTTAACTATTTCAGCCAATGAATAATCCACTTCAGAAAAGAGAGGCTCAGGATGCTATAGTAGATTTTGTGTTCTGCTTTTCTGTGGCATTGTTTAAATTACTACTAATAAGCACTTAGTGATGGTGATTGGTGAGTACAGAATAGTTCTCAGTGTGTGTCATGCTCCTAAATTTTCTGATCATCTTAAAGCTGGAACATTCTTGCTGTAAGAGAGGGTCTCCCTGTAACAGAGGACCTTTTTTATTTGCTTAGGATGTGCTACCAAGTCCATTCTTTTCCCCAAAATATTCAGTTTCATGTGAGGGATGAAAATAAATGGTAGCCATATATTTGCTGGATAAATTACTCTTTTATGCAGTGGAGGTAAAATTGCCATGCTGCTCATTTTGCTTGTGTTGTGTTCTTCCTTCAAATATAGTCAACAAAAAGCAGCAAATGGAGGTTTTAAAAATACAGTTTTGCAAATAATAGAATCATAGAATGGTAAGGTTGGAAGGGACCTCAAGGATCATCTAGTTCCAACCCCCTGCCATAGCCTTGTTAATTAATTAATTAACACTTTCAAAGCTTTTCCAGAGGCTCCAATGAAAGTTACTGTAAAAGTGCAAATTATTATCATTTAAGTATTTAGTAACGACACAAACTTAAGTAAAAAAAAAAAAAAATATATCTTCAAACTCCTAGAAATGGGTAAATTAGCTATTTTTATTGGCAGTGTTTACAAAACACACACACTGTAAAATAACTTGTTTTAAATTTTATGTTAAACTGGTAGTAAAAACACATACGGTTGCTTTCGCTGCCGAAGATGTGCTGCTGTGTGTTGATCATCCTTTAGTGCATTTTGAATGATAGTTAGTCTGTGGGGACCAGTGAAGACCTCCAATTAATTATTACTGGAGAACATGAAATCATAAACAAAATTCCTTGTAATAAATTTTTAAAATGAGATTGCATGTTTTATTTAGGGTACTGGTCCATTTTGGGGCTTTAAATCTATGAACGAAAACAAACATGGTTTTTATCAAGCTGAAATAAAAAAAGAATATCAATAGTATTTCTTTCTTATCAAAGTAGGACACAATATATGAACTGGACTTCTAAATAACTGCAGGGAGAAAAGTAAGGAAAGAAGAAGGTAAGATTTGCTTCTCTCTTAATTCATAGAAAGTGACTGAGAATATATATAGACAATATGGAGCGCAGCAAATGCATCCAAGCATCTTTATTAACCATTAATAAATCTTTATTAACCGTAATTTGCCCAGGGAGGTTGTGGCTGCTCCCTCCCTGGAGGTGATCAAGGCCAAGTTGGATGAGGCCTTGAGTGACCTGTACTAGTGGGAGGTGTCCCTGCCTATGGCAGGGGGTTGGAACTAGATAATCCTTGAGGTCCCCTTCCAACCTTACCATTCTATGATTCTATGATTAAGGTAGCTGATATGATGAAATTATTGTATACGAAGTGTTTATCAAAGACAGAGCTAATAACTAAGAAATCTTGCAATTATCACATATGTTTACAACAGAAATGGTTTTTTTTCTAGGCAGAGAAGCAGCAATGCAATATGCAATAATTTCAAACATGTTTGGAGACAAAATCCTGCTACAAACATACAACTAAAGGTGCTTCTTGTCCCATAGGGAATCATAGCTGAAAGTGCAAAACAAAAACTATGATCAAATAATAAGAGCTGACAATCACCCAAATCTTTCACTAGAGCCTTATACCTGCCTTTTTTTTTTTTTTTTATTCTCACTCTCATTTGTCTTTCAGATCACAGATTCAACCCATCTGTCTGAAAAATACAAAGTGCACAATAGATATGTTGCACTGTAATGGACAAATATTAATAGATGAGATTAAAGGCTTCTGACATGGAAACACATGGAAATTCTATAGTCTGATTTTTAGCATCATTGAAAATATCTTTCTTCCTTTCCTGTAGAAACAAAATGCCTCCCCCCTCCCTTCCCCATAATTCACCAATACAATTTGCTTCTCTCCACCCAATTAAGTTAGTTTGCTGCCTTCTCAACCCTGACTGTAAGTAGGCAACCTCCATCTTCATAGGAGATGGATATCTCTGAATTGTTTCTGGCTCTGAGGGTTGTGTGATGACACTGTGGTATCAAAATGTTTTAAACAAAAAACTGTGTCAGAGACCTAAGTGTCTACTTGAGCCTACAGATATTTTGGAGAACTTAATCCAAATGTACAGAAGTTCTTTATTGAAGGATTATTTGGGCTCTTTCCCTAATGCCATGATTTTTTTATGCTAGCTAGGTGGACAGCTATGCTCATGACCTATATTGGTGCCTCTTCGTATTCATATGGAAACACAAAGTTGCAGCATAGTGCCAGGGCAAGGCTATCTGAAGGGGACCTATAGGAAGGCTGGGGAGGGATTATTTACAAGGTCTTGTAATGACAGGACAAGGGGCAATGGGTTTAAACTGGCAGAGGGGAGATTTAGACTGGATTTTAAGAGGAAGCTCTTTCCAGTGAGGGTGGTGAGACACTGGCACAGGTTGCCCAGGGAGGTTGTGGCTGCTCCCTCCCTGGAGGTGTTCAAAGCCAGGTTGGACAAGGTCTGGAGTGACCTGTACTAGTGGGAGGTGTCCCTGCCTATGGTTGGAACTAGATGATCTTTGAGGTCCCTTCCAACCTTACCATTCTATGATTCTACGTCTCAGCTGAGTTTTCTTAAATTGTTAAACTTCTTTACATATGATACAATTCTGTCTAATTTATACAATCCTTGCTCATTAGAAGAGACATCATCAAATAACTTCCCAATTTCCCATAACTTTCTTCAAGGTGCTGCCTTAGTCTCATGGAGCAAACTGTCTGTTATGTATTCTAGTCTCTCTTGTGGTTTAACTCCAGCTGGCAACTAATCCCCACACAGCTGCTTGCTCACTAGAATAGGGGAGAGAATCAGAAGAGTAAAAGTGAGAAAACTTGTGGGCTGAGATAGACAGCTTAATAGGTAAAGCAGAGGTGGTGGAGTCACCATCCCTGGAGGTGTTTAAAAGGAGACTGGCTGAGACACTTGGTGCCGTGGTTTAGCTCATTAGAAGGTGTTAGGTGATAGGTTGGACTCAATGACCTCAAACCTCTTTTCCAACCTGGTTAATTCTGTGATTCTGTATCAAGAAAAGTAAAGCATACTCACTTGCAGGTCTCCAGAACACAACAATGTAGCTTAGAGTTATCAGTCTGTATTTAAGCACAAGGTTACAGGTCACCATTTGGATGATAGTATATGGAAGGCTTTCCAACATGTTGCTTAACACATTCCCCTCATATGTTCTTGTGCTATATTAAGTTCATTGCATATTTTTATTTTTCCTCTTAGTTGCTGTTCCTGTTACACCCACTGACAACAGCTTCCAAACTTCTATCAACATTCATCTGGTGAGTAACCTTTATTGCTGTCAGGTAGTTACCATCCAAAGTCTTCCACAGTACTTTGGTGTTTCTCCATTTACCCAGACTACTTCTCCCATGCTTAAAGTACAGCCTTTCTTATTTTAAAGAGAACATGACAATCATTCAGCTCCTCTTCCTTCTTAATCTAGTTACCTTCTCCCTTCCTGATCTCTGCTACTCAAAGTCTGAAGAAATTATGTCTCTGTTCTCACAAGCTCCCAACAGACTAAATCAAGTTTTAAGTGTTTATTTTTAATGACCAATAAAGCCTCTAAGTGTGCTACTGATGCACTGGTGGTATTAAACATCATATGAAACTTGTCAGAACTGAACATTTCAGGTCAACATTTTCTGATTCAGTAGTTGAAGGCAAACCTTTGTGGATAGAGGTGCAGCACCAATACAACCCTACATGAACAAACAAATGTGCATGGATTAATTATGATAGACTGACCACCCAGGCAGTCAGACCTTCAGCATCAAGGAAAAGTGGACAGCTGAAACCACTGGGTTTTATTATCATTCACATGAAGGTAAGTAACCATTTCTCACACTTTTATTAAATCTTGCTGTTACAGAAGTATGTTTCACCCCCTGCCAGCCCTCAAACAGTCCACTCAAGCCTAATTCTTTAGCTTACATCTAGTGAGTGCAATGATGCAATCAAGTCCAAAGTTCATCAGTTCTGAAAAATGCCAGTGTAAGAAATCCACTTCCTCTTGGAAAGTTTTGAATATGTTTCCAAAATTTCCATTCAAAACAATTAATATTAAAAGCTTTCATGATTTTTTTTCTTTTTATTTTCTTTTTTTTTTTTTTGAATGGGTGTTTTCAGTTATGCCATTGGATGGCAGGAAATAATAAGGTGGAAAAAAATATGCCTTTGTGGTAAACATTTGTTTTATAAAAGTAAACAAATAAAATATTCCTGAAGTACTTAGCCATCAGTATTTGAACGCCTGTGGCAGTGTCTGAAAGACAAAAAAGGAAATAATTGATTAGTGGATTTTGTTTGATCTGCTCAGGGATCAAAGGGACAAATACTGTCTACAGGGATAAAAGGGTGGAGAACTGCTCTCCATACTGCCTCAGTTATCTGGTTATTCATATGCTTGTGCTGTATGCTCAAGCTGCCTGTACCTGACCCTCTGTTGTGCTTGATGGAAGAGAAAAGCCAAAAGCAGGTGTACTGTGCTGCAGTTCTGAGAGGTTTCTTGTTAGTCAGAGATGAATAACATTATTGACAGTCTGTAAGATGGAATACTGAATGTGGTTTTTTGTTTTAAGCACTACTGAATTTAATTGTCCATTACATAATTGTGGTTCTCAATTTTTTAAATTATTAAAAAAAAAAAAAACAAAAAAAACCCCCAAAAAAACCCAAAAACCAAACCAACCAAACAAAAAACCATGATGACCATGATGCACATGTTTAATTTCAAGCACAGAAATGTTCTGAGGACCCAAACCACCTATGCCCCTGTTAGTCTGATGTGTCAGTCACACATCTAAATCCTAAATGACAGGCACTCTGTGTGTTCTGCTTCACTTCTGCTTATTCTTAAATTCTAGGCCAAAAAAAAACAAACCCCAAACCATTATTCTAAAGCATTACAATATTATAAAGCTACAAAGTACTGAAATTAAGTGAGGAATAATTGTTGCAATATCAACCTGTTGTCACAAATGGAATGCCCAGGATTTGGTGTGGGGGTATCCAAAATACCACTGAGCTGCACACCCATTCTATATACTGTATGATGACATAATATTAGTCTATTCTGTTCCCTCTGTTTTGTTTTGGTGTGTTCTCACAGAAGACAGGTTCATTTACTGCTGTATTTCAGATATTTTTTTAATTTTTATTTTTTTAAGCAACTGATCCCTCAAGTCTGAATTCCTAATTATGTTCACAGTGTGCAAATGCACATACCCTACATCAGTTTTAACCTGTGTACAAGTGGTGGGTTTACTACAACTTAACTCTGTTTTCATGTAATTTAAAAGTTATTTGGCCTCTTTTTTTTTTTTCACTTGGAATACAGAAAATATGTAACTTAACTCAGTGCCTAAGTATGGCAGACATTTCTTTAGCCACTTCTCCAGAAGATAAATTCTCTGTGAAGGCTAAATGAGGACTGACTGATTGGGCTGTGAAGGGCAACATTGATCAAATACTTATTTAACCCTGCATGAGAAACATACCAAATCTGCATGCTGGTCCTTGCCATCTGGAGCCCCCAGCACAGGAAGGACATGAAACTGTTGGAGTGGGTCCAGAGGAGGCCATGAAGATGCTCAGAAGGCTGCAGCAGCTCTGCTATGAGGACAGGCTGAGAGAGTTGGGGCTCTGCAGCCTGGAGAAGAGAAGGTTTCCAGGAGACCTTAGAGTAGCCTTCCAATATCTGAAGGGGGCCTACAGGAAGGCTGGGGAGGGACTATTGACAAGGTCTTG
>WBNM01032641.1:477-40626 GCA_013399055.1 Ramphastos sulfuratus | reverse complement strand
TTTCTCCTTTCTTCTTTCTCCTTTCTTCTTTCTCCTTTCTTCTTTCTCCTTTCTTCTTTCTCCTTTCTTCTTTCTCCTTTCTTCTTTCTCCTTTCTTCTTTCTCCTTTCTTCTTTCTCCTTTCTTCTTTCTCCTTTCTTCTTTCTCCTTTCTTCTTTCTCCTTTCTCCTTTCTCCTTTCTCCTTTCTCCTTTCTCCTTTCTCCTTTCTTTTTTTTTCCAGAAGAAGCTTATCAATTGCAAGGCCTAGATTGTGAATGCGAGCTTAGATGTTAACAGCCCCAGTGCCTTTCTTTTTTATTTGGGGCATTAAGTTCAATTACATATTCAAAGTAACTTTTCAGTTACTTTGCTACATTTTTTTTCAATAATTAAAGTGACTGAGCTTTTTCATAGTACCCTTTCCTTATTGTTTCAATCTTAGTACAGACATGACTCAGACCAAAATCTGGTCTTGCTATCAGTTGCACAAATTTCAGGTCTCTGTATTGGTTCACAGGAGAGTGTAGCAGTACTTTTAAGAAATCCATCAGAATGTTCACTTTCTTTTGTTTTGTGGTGAATAAAACTACACACTGATAAAGAACTACTATTTAGAAATTCTTACTACATCAAAACTATAGTTTGTGAGTGTAATGAAAGCAAGCTGTAAGTCTTTCAGTGTTTCAAAGATGTTGTGCTTTGTGGAGGAACAATATCTGCTTCATGTGTTTCAAGAGATTATTTTAAGCCCCACAAAAAATATCAGCATCATTTTAACTGAATGGCCACGTAGAAATCCAGACTTGAAAACTGAATTTGTCTGATAAACTTTTTAACAGGGCTTTTGTGATCTACTCACAGAGTTCCCTTCATGTGATAAGATATCTTATTTTAAAAAGAAATCACAAAGCAGATGGAAGAGCTGTGCGAGTCTGCAGATGCTCTGCCTCCACTTCAAGCTCCCCAATCAGACTCAAAGCCTAGCCAGTCTGCCTCCAAATTCCCTAGTTGTGAAAAATAAGATCTTGAAAAAAGTTAATGTCTCCTGTTTTTATAGCCAGACAGATATTTTTTTTTAAACTTAGAAAAGATTTTTAAGGTTCATTTAAATCCTTCAGGATGAAAAAAAGGAAAAAAGAAAAGGGGAAAAAAAAAAAAGAAGAACAGGGTATGAGGATGAACAGTCACAGGAGAAACCAAGAAACAAAGAGAAGTGACATTCCTGCTTCAGAGTAGCAGTGTTGGCAGAATGGCCACCAGCTTCTGAAATAAAAGATCCTCTAAAAGTAGTGATGATTCTAGCAATGAGCTTGACCTTTATTTGCTCATTTTTTTTTCCCATGCTATATCTTTACAAATCTTTTCCAACCTCTGCTACTTCTTCTGGACTTCTGAAAATCACCTTGTTTCTGGCTTTTGTGTATTATAAACCTTTTCAACCACATGTAATTTTAACATGTGTTTGATTTTTATGTGTCTCAGGCCAAGAATCAAACAGCCATGCTTCCATTAAATAAATAATGTTCAATAAATAGTGCTTTGGTAATCCTTATAAGTAGCATACTGTTGACAGAGTAGAGGAATTTGACCATAAATGAACAGGGTTAGCATATTCAGAGAGGCTAAAAGATGCATGAGTTCAAAGTGTACTGAGAAAAATTAGAGATGAGTCATATGTGGAACATTCCACTGACACCCACCAGTCCCGATTTCAATGCGTCAGTCAGAACAAGTACCTGAACATCAATTCCATGTTTATTCTTGGTTTGGAAAACCCCAAAATCCTACTGATGATGTTCACAAAGCCAACCCTCTGACTTCCCTGGTTTATTTTCCATGGAAAAACTATAATGTGGAAACTACTACGTTTAGCATAAGCAGGTTAATATACAATTGTAAGTCAGGAAGCAATTCACAATTCAAATAAGAAGTTTCCTAGTAAGGAAGATCTTTTTCCATTATTAGGATTATATTCTTCACAGTATCACACAGTATAAGCAAGGTTGGAAGAGACCTCAAAGATCATCAAGTCCAACCCATTACCACAGACCTCAAGAGTAGACCATGGCACCAAGTGCCACGTCCAAACCTGCCTTGAACACCTCCAGGGACGGTGACTCCACCACCTCCCTGGGCAGCCCATTCCAGTGGGGAATGACTCTCTCAGTGAAGAACTTTCTCCTCACCTCCAGCCTAAACTTCCCCTGGCACAGCTTGAGACTGTGTCCTCTTGTTCTGGTGCTGGTTGCCTGAGAGCAGAAAGCAACCTCCTGCTGGCCACAACCACCCTTCAGGTAGTTGTAGACAGCAAGAAGGTCTCCCCTGAGCCTCCCCTTCCCCAGGTTAAACAATCCCAGCTCCCTCAGCCTCTCCTCATAGGGCTTGTGCTCGAGGCCTCTCACCAGCCTCGTTGCCCTTCTCTGGACACGCTCAAGCACCTCAATGTCCCTCTTAAATTGAGGGGCCCAGAACTGGACACAGTACTCAAGGTGTGGCCTAACCAGTGCAGAGTACAGGGGGAGAATGAGCTCCCTGCTCCTGCTGGCCACACTATTCCTGATGCAGGCCAGGATGCCATTGGCCTTCTTGGCCACCTGGACACACTTCCTACCAGACTCAAGTATCCAAGTTTTTGTCATAGGTGAAGGACAAAATAATAAACTAGTTAACATCAACACCCTGTTGAGTGAAAGATTTGCCTGTCAGAAGGTGGTATTTGCAATAACCTGTAATGGAGTCAGTGCTGTAGATAAAGTTTTAAAACCAAAACGCTAATGCGAAACCTTCAAATGTCAGCAAACTCCAAATATTTTTATAATCCTTCTAACTGCCATTGGAATCATACATTTTATATGGTTAATGACTTATTCTAACACCATAAATGGTTTTGGTTTTTTTGGGGTTTTTTTTTTTGGTAAGAATATATCTGTAGCATATACAAAACCTTTCAGTGTATATAATTTTTGGGTCAGAATTGGTAGTAGGAGATACAGCTGATTGGCAATATCTGTGATTCTTGTTTCTGGTGTTTAAGTCCTTGAGGTGTTTAAGTCCTTGAATGATTTTAGGCTTCTTCACATGTGCATGTGTGCATACACATACTGGAAATTCAGCTATTACCTGCATAGGATATGATCTTGTTCTATTGTTGAATATAGACAATGCCATTATTTTTTTTTTCCACCCTTCTGATAGAGATCATTGGGGAAAAAAAAACCCAACCAAACACCACCACCACAGAAACAAAACAAAACAAAAAACCCCAAAAACTCTCAGAATTCCAAACCAACCCAGCAAAAAATCCTAAACCCAAATGAGACACACACGAAATAAAACCTAAATAAAAAAAACCCTGAAACAACAACAATAAACCAACTGGGAAAAAAAACAAAACAAAAAACAAAACAAAACAAAAACCCAACAAAAGAAAGCAAAAAAAAAAACCAAACCAAAAACACTCATGCAAAAAAAACCCACAAATCCCTGTTTGTGATTATATTTTGTCAAATACTTGCCAGGTTAACACAGTCATAAGTAGGTGATAAATAAATCTTTTATTTGGAATGGTGGGCTCCCGTTTTAAGCCACTTGTAATTAAAAAAATTAAGGATTTCTAAATCTTTCTGAAGAGGCTGGCTGCAAAGCTGTCATTGTGAGGGTACTGAGTGGGTTTGTATTATTCAATTCCCCTCCAATCTCACCTATTAGTAACTCAGTAAAGAGAAGGGCGATATAATAAGCCTTAGGCTTGTGTTCAAGTCTGCTCCCAACAAATGTCTTTCAGTATTTAAAAGAAAATGCAAGAATAATAGGGGCCTAAAACAAAAGCAAATTGTAGTGCAGCAGCACATCTCAAAACCCTTGCTCAGTCACTTTAATAAAGCTCAGCACAGGTTCAGCACAAAGGGTTCCCTTGCCCTTGCTCCGATGAATTAGCCTTTCACAGGGGTTTGGTGAGTGGAAAGGGGGAAGGGCACTTAGCACACAACAACAGCAGGAAAAACGTAAGAAAGATCCTATTCATAAGCAGTGGCAATTGGAGGGAGTGAAACTTTAGTGTTTGATGGGGTTTTGGTCCAGAATTCAAGAGAAAATCTCTAACAGAGTCCAGACATACATTGTAACCTGGGCACTACTTTGGAACTGCAGTAAGCTGATGCAGAAACTGAAGTCATTCATTACTAATGCAATTACAGAATATTTACCTATATATTTGGATAGTCTTTATATCATTTCATCATTTAGATTGTTTGGGTTTTTTTTTTTTCCCCTCTCAGTTATTTCCACAAGGAATACTGTACATGGAGGCAGTCCTGTTTAGAAAAAAAGTAAAGAAATCATGCTTGGCTGACCTTTTTCTTACCTACTCTGAAGACACAAGAATTTGACGCAAATATCACATTTGCACTAACCAAATCAACACTAAACGCTCTGTGAAGTGGATTGAATGCTTTTTTTGTAGCTGAATACAGCTTTCTTTGAGTTTCTTTTTGGGGCACATCGCCTTTGGCTAGGCTGAGCACAAGTTTTAGTGTCTGGCAGGGTACTTTGTGATTCTGAAGTTCCCTCTGAAGACAGTGTCTAGTCTGTCCACTTCTAAGCAAACAGAAAATAAAACCCCGGGACACAGTACATTAAACCCGTGGATGTAGCCCACCTCTGAAACACAGAAAAGTTTACATGGAGTTGTCTGCTGTTAACAGCCTTCCTGTGATGTTTGGAATATGAATGTGAGCTTAACAAGGTAACTATTTTACTTTCTCAAAAAATGTGTGATAGTAACTGATCTTACCCAAAACTCCCTAAAGCAGTTTTAGCCTGGAAACTAACCCTACAGACAGTGATACTTTGTGATTAAATACTCACTGCACTGCTCTGATTCCTCTACTCCTGCATCAGAAGCAGCATTCAAGAACTAGAGTAACAGGAACGTACACACTGAACAGTATTCCTCTGAGTAGTGGTGACCCCTGATTAGTGCACATCCATCCAGGCTGTCAAGGCATGTAGTTATCTTTCAGATCAAAAAAGAGGCTTATAAGAGGGTCAAACACCAAATAAAGAAAAATAAACTGGGGACTTGTGCTCTAAATGGATGTGCTGTGTATCTGCACAGCTTTGCTACACGTGATCTGGGAAGTTTGACATCCCAACCAATCCTAAGAAGAGAAGGTGTGGGGTGGAGGAGAGGAATGTATCAGATGTGGTGCCTTCTTTTTCAATTGGCCTAAAACTATGCCTGATTTTTTTTTTTTTAATCTAACAGCCTCTAAGTAAGATTTCTGATAAATGAGACAATAATGCACACTTGTTACATTGCCTGAAACTATGCCTGATTTTTTTGATCTAACAGCCCCTAAGTAAGATTTCTGATAAATGAGACAATAATGCACACTTGTTAGCTGTCAAACTGCACTGATTCCTCTCGCATATAGTCAGAGTATAACTTTGTGGGCCAACTGATGCCATTAGTTACACTAATATAGCTGGCCTTAGATGGTTGCCTTAGAAAGATCAGTGTCATGGCTCATTATAGTGGAGGTAGCCTTACTAAAGGCATTTGTCTTTTATTTTCAGAATGAAAAGCAGTGAAACCACACTTGTGTGTTAAGCTCACCAGATACAGCAAAAAGAACTATTATTTAGGACAGGACTGTGTTTTTCATAGCCAAGAGTAAGAGAGACCCTTTGGGTATGTATTCATAGCCAACTGTGCTGGTTTGAGGCTAAGTGGAATATTTTAATGGAGAAAATTATACTATAGGCTGTGAAAGGAAAACAATGGTGATGTCTNTATATCTCTGCTTGTATATTGTGCTAAGCTGTAAATAGAGCTTCAGTCCTTAACTTCCAGCTGGCTGAGTCTAGTCTGGGTGATTTTACAAAGTGTGGGGGGGCAGGGAACTCCCAAACTATCACACCAACTCAACCTACTCTGTAGTTCCAAATAGTGAAAGATACTTTGCAAACATCTGTATGTAAAGATCTCTAACTTCCTGATAATTGAAGTCAATGCTTTAACTCAACCTTTTAGGTGTTCAAGGCACGTTTGGACGTGGCACTTGGTGCCATGGTCTAGTCTTGAGGTCTGTGGTAATGGGTTGGACTTGATGATCTTTGAGGTCTCTTCCAACCTTGCTTATACTGTGAATCCTGGCATTAGAGACAGTGCCATACAGACAGGCATAAAATGTAGCCAGTATTCATATTCTGGCTGTAGATTTTTTCATAACTAATTAATTCCTGGAAGCCAAAAATCCATGGATATCTGCTCTGCCTTCTATGTGCAGGTATAAGTGAGGTGAAGGTTATTGCAGCCTTTCTGTTGCAGGCAATAGGATGCCAATAGCTTACCAGCAGCACTATTCCAGCTCACAGCCTAGTCCACAGCCAGAGCTGCTTATGAGTTACAATGCTTAAAGTCTTCTGTCTGCCCAGAAAAGAGACTCATGAGAACTGCAGTATTTGTGAATAGTAGTATTGACTGTTAGCATTCACAGAATTATTATTTTCTCTTTCCAACAAATTAAAGAGCATTGTGCTTTGGGGACATCTGGTTTGCCCAAGAATGGTGTTGTGGTGTTTCTGTACTGGTTGTGTAAGAGTGATTTAATCACAGCAATTTGCACTCACAGTATTTTGGACAATGTAGTAAGCACTGAAATAATACATCTTACTTGGAAGGCTGAAGCCTTCCAAGGGATGTGATGAGCAATCGTAGATTACAGCTCTCATTCTGACCAACCAGGAATCTGTCAGATAAAACACACACACACACCCAAAAAACCCAAAAAAAGCCAAAAAAACCAGCCCCAAAAGCCAAAAAATGTATAGGTGGCTATTTCAGATGGATCTCTGTCCACACTACACTGTTCACTGAACAGGCTGGACAGTATAGGCACCACTGTGCATTTCACTGTCTGATAGCATCAGGCCCAGCAGTGCTTCAATCCCACAAGGGTAAAAACCATGTGTAGCTACTCTGTGAATCTCTGCACCTTGTCATTTAGCTCACAACAGTTGCAACTTATGCGCTATATTTGGATGCCGAAGAAGGTCTCCAAACTAATTTTAGGAGCTATACTGGACAAAATAAATTCAACAGACTGATGAGATCATCATACACACTTCTCTTAATACCTCTCTAGATTAAAATACACAATGAGCCAGGATAAGATGCAACATTTTTGTTTTGATAATAGTGAGATTTCCAAATGTACCTTCTCTGATTTAATTTCTGCTGTTGCATTCAATGAATGAATAAAAGCTTAAACCACACCTTTAGCCAATGTTGGTACATTAAGGATATCTTCAAATGTGCATCACTGTGTCATCCACAAAAATTACTATTTTTTTTTTTCTCTGCTTTGGCACCTCTCCAGTTAGAAAACCACAAGCCTAATATGATATTTTATAACACCATAAATGCTACTAGCATCATTGCACACAGAACCTTTAATTTCATATGTTAACCCCAATCAAATTCTCATATTTTAACAGTTACTATGGGTCAGTAACAATCGATGAGCATTGTGATTGTCATAATGAATTCCATACTTCTGTGCTAAGCACAAATATTTTTAGACTAATTGCATTCTAGGATTGTAAACACATTTAGGATTAATATTAATATTATGTGGCACCAGTTAGAAACTGATCTATTGCACAACGACCGTTATGTTTTCATAGAGTGTCACATTCATGCAAAGATGAGGCTAAAAAATTCAGACATGTGTACATTGCTAACAGGGCACAGAAGAACCTATTTATGGAATGGTTAAAGTGGAGCAAATGGTGTGGATTCAGAATATTCTGATTTACACATGGATTGAGTTTCACATTTCCTTTGAGGCATTAGCATAATTAGGGGCAAAGTTGGGAAAGTATTTATATTGTTCCAAAGTTATGCTACATCTCCTGGTGATCCAAAACAGGGGTAACTTTTGTTGTCCTTCTTACTCAGAGACAAAAAGTCTCCTGGAGGGTCAACTTGCTAGCCAGTCACTAACACCAATACTGTTTTCTAAATATTTACATACACCAGATGTTTGACATTCATGTAGTCAAATGTGATCAAGGATTTATTAATTTTTTTTTTTTTTGAGGGGGAGATTGACTTAGATTGTTTGTTTGCCTCTGAAGGATTACATTATTATTGCTGATTTCACAGAAGAGTGACATGATACTTGATAGAATAATATGATGAGAGGTAGGCTGGAGCAGAGTTACATAAAGCTACTTGAGGAAACCTGTAGTAAAGTAGTCAGCACAACACAGCATTCTGTTTCAATATGTATTTCTAGCCCTTTTGCATGTTAGTCCAAGTTCAGAGAGCTTTTCTCAGAGCTGTTGTTCTTCCTAGCCCTTTGGAATAGAACATGTACTGAATACTTCTTCAAAGACTGAGTCCTGCAGCTCATTTGGTGGAAGTACAGAAAGACAAAGCACCTGCATTACACCAGGAAATTACACAGAGCCTTTATTAATGGGAGCGTGGCTGTTTGAACTTGAGTGTAGAGAGAAATGGGGAATGGTGGAGTAATATGGAGTTGGGCAACTCACAGAATTAAAGGACTCTGGGAGACCAAGAAAAATCTAAATCTGACTTACCAGACTGCAGCAGGTTGGCTTGCACAAGCACTGTCCACATTTGTTGTTCGTTTTATCTGTTCTTAAAAACATTTGGACAAGAACAATTCTGCTTTATCACTAAGTAATCCAAGCCAGCATTGCACATCCTTGGTAACTGCTTTTTGGTTTTCTGTGTGCCTCCATTAATAGAACTATGAACTGTGGATTCAAAGACGTGTTTGAAATAGGTAGCAAAGTCAGTCATGGACCCTCAAATGGTTCTAAGAAAAAGATATTTCTTATAGTCAACTACTTCTTGGGTCCTAATGGAAAATCCTGAACAGCAGTAGCAGCCGTCCCCTTCAGTTTACTCTGCGTAAAGGACATGGAGTAATGAAGCAGATGAGTTGCATCACAATTCTTGGACTGAAATTTGGTAAGCAACTTCCACAGCTTAGTTTTTGTTGTTGTTATTGTTGCTGTTTTCTTTTGGTGGGTTTTTTTTTTTGTTGTTGTTGTTGTCGTTGGTTGGGAGGAGTTGTGGTTTGGGTTTTGGGTTTTTTTTCATAGAATTACTATGTTTTCAGGTTGTTTTGTGGAGACAATATTCTTAATGTTTGGTTTTTAACATGTTGCCAGAGTTTTCCATGCTGAAGTGTATCGCGATTTCTTATTTCTCCAAATGGAGATCTGTCTCAATTTCTAACTGATCTGTGAATTTGGTTTGAGTTTAAAAGTTGTTTGGGTTTGGTGGTTGGGTTTTGGGTTTGGTTTTTTTGTTGTTTTTTTTGTTTGTTTGTTTGGTTTTTTTTGTTCTTTGGTTTTGTTTTCATTTTGTTGTTTTATTGGGTTTTTTGGATTTTGTTGGGTTTTGGGGTTTTTTTGTTGGTTGGTCGATTGGGTTTTTTTGGGGATGGTGGTTTGTTTGTTTTCCACAAAGTGACCTTAGTAATCACGTTAGAATACTCTACCATGTCTCCAACTTCCTTCCCATAGCTCAGATATCCTAAAATGATAGAATGGCAAGGTTGGAAGGGACCTCAAGGATCATCTAGTTCCAACCCCCTGCCATAGGCAGGGACACCTCTCACTAGTACAGGTCGCTCAAGGCCTCATCCAACCTGCCCTTGAACACCTCCAGGGAGGGAGCAGCCACAACCTCCCTGGGCAACCTGTGCCAGTGTCTCACCATCCTCACTGCAAACAACTTCCTCCTAACATCCAGTCTAAATCTTCCCTCTGCCAGTTTAAACCCATTGCCCCTTGTCCTGTCATTGCAAGACCTTGTCAATAGTCCCTCCCCAGCCTTCCTGTAGGCCCCCTTCAGATACTGGAAGGCTACTCTAAGGTCTCCTGGAAGCCTTCTCTTCTCCAGGCTGCAGAGCCCCAACTCTCTCAGCCTGTCCTCATAGCAGAGCTGCTGCAGCCCTCTCAGCATCTTTGTGGCCTCCTCTGGACCCACTCCAACAGTTCCATGTCCTTCCTGTGCTGGGGGCTCCAGAACTGTACACAGTACTCCAGATGGGGTCTGACGAGAGCAGAGTAAAGGGGCAGAATCACCTCCCTTGCCCAAGTGAAGAGATTAGCACCTAAAATGCATTGAACTAGAAGAAAGAAAGGGGAAAAAAAAAGAAATCTGAAAGATTCCAATGGCAAGTGTTATGCCATTTCCCTACATACTGTATGTGGTAGAAGTTTAGATTTGACTTTCTGGTTAAAATAATTTGTAAAAAGTGTGGGGTCTTTATTGAAAGTATATGTGGCATTTTTTAGTAAAAGCAGATTTTTGTGTATGATTTTAGTTCTATCAAAGGTCATATTTTTTTTTTTTACTATAAAACAAATTTACAAGGACTTGCTTTGAACTGTCCCTGGTTAATGTTACCATGAACTACAATTGAAAGTATATCAGTAAGATATAACAGCAACACTGTCCCCTCTGTTACCTCAGCAGAAGGTTTTTGTAGCAGTAATGCTAGTTAAGCTGAGCAATGGGAATGATGGATCTGCAGGCTCAAGGGGGTTAATGTTAACAATGAGCAATTATTATTTTTGACAAGAATACCAAAGGGTTTCAAGATGACTCTTCTAACTGGAAGCAGATTATGAGTTGAGTTTTATTACTGTCAAGCATAGCTGTCAAGTATATAAAAGTGTGATATAAAGGAAGATCATTTTATTATAGTAAGAGACAAAGCAGAGATTGAATTATAACCTTTTTTGTGGTTTTATTTTCCAGTTACCCACAGGAAGAGGGAGGCAGAGTCCTCAGCATCTTAAAAAGGGAAATGGGGGGAGCAAACATCCGGGAGAGGACACTTTCCTACAGATAAAAAAAACCTGACAGCAAAAAGCACAGTATGATATTAATGAAGTCAGCATATGTGGATGTCTGTGGGTACTGGTGTGTGACTTCCTTGTCTTTCTTGTAGATATAATGTAAGAATATGGGGGTGGGACAATGTGTCTCCCCAACCTTCCAGAGAGCAGTTCTCTGGCTGCCTGATAATCACAGCTACAAGTGATTTTTTTTTTTTTTTTGTTTGGTCTTTAGCTGACAAATTTGCTCCTCTGGCCTGTTGATATGTGTTGTAATCTTGATCTGAGAGGTGCTGGTCTTTGTCAGAGCTATTACTCAGACCACACTTCTCTGATGAAAGACAAAAAAAAAAAAGTTTACTGGAGACAGCTCCACCTCCCATTTGTTTTGTGTATGCCTGTGGTAATAGCTATTAAGTTTTGTATCTGCTGAAAAGAACCAACCTTCTCTGTGGACCAGGGCTCAAGTGTTTCTTGGGCTCTTCATTGATCACAGAATCAATACAATTAGAATCACAGAATGGCTCAGGCTGGAAGGGACCTTAGAGATCATCTACTCCAACCTCAGGGATGCCTCTCAACTAGACCAGGTTGTTCATGGCCTCATCCAACCTGGCTTTCACCAGGTTTTCACTGTGGTTTTCACTGAAACACGAGAGGCAGTTCTGATTAAAACATTTAAACTGAAATAATGCAGAACTTGATGTAGGCTTCAATCCAGAACCAAATTTCATTAGATGTAGAGTGGAGAGGGTGGGAGGGATGGGGGGGGGAAAGGGGCAAGTACAATCCCACGTTAAAACAGCTGCTTTGCTATTTGCTCATCTTACCTTTACATAGAAGGGAGGTCATCTGCACTCTGGGCAAATTTGAACAAGATGCAGAAAATCAGGCACATAGATCATAGCATGAAAGTGTGGTAGAAATTTTATTTTAATGGATAGAGTAATTAGATCTGTTGTACCAGTGACTGTGCTGATATCTTTTGATTCTGTCCCGTTTCTCTGAGATGCTGGCACAGGTTGCCCAGGGAGGTTGTGGCTGCTCCCTCCCTGGAGGTGTTCAAGGTCAGGTTGGACAAGGCCTGGAGTGACCTGTTCTAGTGGGAGGTGTCCCTGCCTATGGCAGGGGGTTGGAGCTAGATGATCTTTGAGGTCCCTTCCAATCTCACCATTCTATGATTCTATGCTACTCTGCCAGAGACCCCAAATTTCCTCTCTCTTGGTTTTCTTTTAATTTTCTGCAAACTAATGGAAAAAAAAAAAAACCAAAAACAGTCTGAAAAGCAAAAATCCCTCCACATAATTATTGACTTCTCTGACAGTTAAAGATTCATTTACTTATTGTGGTAAATAAAACTAAATTCACAGAACAAGTTGAGAAAACAAACATTTATACTGAATCTAAGTTTTTCAAAATGACAAGTTAATATAGTCTGCACAGATGGCACTCTCACCCTGAATGCTTTTTGAAGCATTTTCAAGTTGGTTGGAATTTATAACAAAGGAAGAGCAGGTATGTGGTGGTAGAGGGTGGCACACACAAAGTTTCTTTATGTCTTGCTATAATTTTCAGTTACTTCTCTCATTTACTAATGCACAGTACCTCAGACTTCCCTTACTTATTCTTTTCAGTACAATATGTAGGGGCTGATCATAGTAGGATCCTTTAAATCCATGCATATGGCCTATGTAAACTTGTTTCTCAATCTAGTCTCAGAAGAGCTAGGGACATCTACAGAGCCAAGTTCTTCTCATGTATCCTGCGTGGTAAGGTCAGTTCAGCTGCTGCCATGAGTTACAGAAACTGGGTAATTCTCACTAGGACTATTACAGTAGTCTCCTGGGGACCTCTGTCTCCCAGAAACTGTAGCTGCTGAGAAGAAAAATGGAACCAGCTGTTCCAGGGTTCATACCAGATTCAAAAAGCTTGGTGTGAGAGGGATGACAGGAGGTGCATTGCCTGATATTACCGAGATTATGTTTGAAAGCATTCAGGAACCATGCAAAAAAAAAAAAAAAATCTGCTTCTGTAACACTGCCAGCTAATGAAAATGTCTATTGTGTTCTTTGCAGGCTGACTTCTACATCTAGGCCTTCCTTGCAAAGGATGATCAGCACTGTCCTCTTATAACCTTTGCCTCATCTTTAGTTAGCTTACTCACCTTCTTTGGTAGCTGAATGGGAGTATGCTATGAGTCTGGCATGTGTAGCATAACTATATTTCAAGTGCCAGATGACGTTTCAAAATCCAGTTCATAAGAGTTCAACACTTTTCAGAGGGTTACATGTTTCTAGAGAAGGTAGAGGCAGGAAGTTATCTGTTGCTCATTGACCTATAATGAAGAAAAGTGCTCTGGTCTTTCAAGTATGGAAGATGGGTGGATGTCTTCAGTGCTTCCTAGACATCGTAGTGATGATTTTGCACAGACATGAGCGATCATCTGCTTGGAAGCTTCTGGCTGAAACACAAAACTTAAATAATATTTTAAAGTTTTTCCATTTCTTGTCATGTGGATCATATTCTTGCTATGCAGAGCAGGCTTCAGATGTCTCAATGTCATTTTTTTTAGGACTGTGCAGAGAGCTGTCAGCAGGCTTCAATTGTGCACAGACAAGAACAGCAAGAGGTTCTGCGGGGGTTCAGAAGAGTACAGTCTCACATGAGATGAAAGCAGAAACATGGGATGGTCTCTTTCTATCTTATGCAGGTAAGTAGAGGCAGAATGAACTTTTGCTGCAGCTCCCGGGTAAGATGACATGTTTTATTTTGTGGTTGGATAGTGAAAGGCACATAAGACTTTCAGATCAGACAGCCTCTGGAGAGTCTTATAGGTGATTCCAATTTCAGATTATGCTAAAGATCCTTCCACAAAGGCCCCCCACTTGGTAAAACTGAAGAAATTCCCCAGCTGTGAACTTGGTGGATTTTTTTTTTTTACCTTTACCCAATAGCACACTTCATTAAAAAGTGGTCAAACGTTAGCTGAATTCCTCAGGTTTTGCCACAATAACATTTCCTGCCAGTTCCTCTGAGCACAGAGCCATGTGCGTGTGCGCACGCAGCCTCGGCGGCACACACACATCTCTGTCTATATTTAATCCTCAGCGGAAGCTCATCTATTGGGGAAATTCTGGGAGTAATTAAGAAAAGGATACTGCATGCTCCAGCAGACGGAATGCATCTTTTTCATTTAAAGCAACCCCCCCCCCCCTCCTTTACCACCAACTTGCTACAATTAAGAGGTTGTTGGAGAGATATCAATTGAGATTTGGGAACTGTTTTCTGGAACTGTTTTGAATTAAAATCTAATTGGTAGCTTTCTTTGATAACTATTTTATTGTTGGATGCAGCTAAATGGGAATCGACCACAAAGGGAATTCAATTTTGTTTGTCATTAATTTTAACTGGATTTCACAAATGATTTACATATACAGCATTTTCCCTATTTGTTCTGTGCTGTCCTTGAACTCCTGTTTGCAGCACTTAGACTGATGTACTGTCACTTTCCCATTAATTTATGCTGTTTTAAAATATTCCACACTACCTCAAGTACAGGTATGAGTAAAATGATGAAGAAGCAGTAAGTAAGTGGACCAAAATGAGCAAAATCATGGAATCATAGAATGGTAGGGTTGGAAGGGACCTCAAGGATCATCTAGTTCCAATCCTCTGCCATAGGCAGGGACACCTCCCACTACTACAGGTTACTCAAGGCCTCGTCCAACCTGGCCTTGAACATCTCCAGGGAGGGAGCAGCCACAACCTCCCGGGGCAACCTGTGCCAGCGCCTCACCACCCTCACTTTAAAGAACTTCCTCCTAACATCCAGGTGAAGAATGATGAAAAAGCAGTAAGTAAGTGGACCAAAATGAAGCTTCCCGAATTTTAGGAAAAAACGTGGAGTTAGTGGCCCTTATGATTGAATTTCATTGTTTTTTTCCTAAAATATGTTTGAGTGTTGTAGTCAGAGGAAAGCAGACTTACACTGAAATTGGGTGATCATAACAAAGCAAAATTCTGAAAAGCTCAAATTACACAGGAACCATGTGAAAAGTCAAGGGTCAACTACACAGTCAGGTTACCCCAGCTAAATGTGTTTCCAGGAACCATGGCCCCCTGTGATCACTAAGGAAGTGTAAATGTGAGCTAATGCAACATGCCAAATGAAAAAGGGTGAAAGACAACTGTAAATAAGTGTTGGAAAGATTAATGAATAATTGTATGGGTGGCAGATGAGGTACAAAAATCACAGTAGAGATGTAATTTTTCTAACAATGAATGCCAAACAACCTGGACACGCAGGACCCAAGCCAAAGCGCACTTGACCAAGTCCTGTTCACCCTATGGACTTTGGACCATGCCCATGGAATGAAAGAGGAAAGAGCCAGTTAGGAAGGCCAGAATCCTTACAAGGGAGACATAGTTGATATTTGTCTGGAATTCATTAAGACTGCTGTTATTACCAGAAAATGGCAGGAATATATACTGAAAGCAGAAGTACAGTAGAGGTTTGTTTGAGTAGACTGAAATATACTTCTGTTTAGCAGCAGAGGAAGATAACATCTTGCTAAATCACTGCATGGCAGCCTGGTATCTCCCCTCTTCTGACTGATTCAGGAGTAAAATAGAGTTCATGTAGTGGGGCATGACAACTGCAGAGATGTACCTTTCCCATGAGCCCCTCAGCAGAATTACAGCAGCGATACCCAAGACACTTCCACCAACACAGGAAGCTTGGGAGGAAGCTGAAGTGACACTCTGCAATGAACTTTCTTAAGTGAAAAAACAGCTGCACCTGCACTGCCCCAGTGTTTTGCATGGTGCTGCCTGAAAGCCTCTTTATAGTTGTAATTTGGTTCCTGCTGTCATAAACTGGTTCTACCAGACATTTGCTCCTATTTGGTCCTCTCTCTGGTTTCTTTGCATTATGTCTGTTGTGGTCCCACTCCAAAAAGCATTTCTATAAAAAGGCAATCTCCTCTCTCTAGCCAATGTGCCCTGCAAGTGCTTTAAGTCAAAGATGTTACTGACTTGGGTGACTCAACTTCTTTTTAACTGTGATTACATTTCAGAGGGAGACTTGATTTATATGTCTCTAAATGTCAATATAACAGGCTCATATACACAAAACTGAGGCTAAAAGTTGACCATGAAGCCTATTTTCTAATATTTTTTTAATTATTTTTTAAATACTGATAGTAATGTATAAGAAAAGACACAAGTGGTTTGAAAGTAAAGTCATTCCACTTCTAAAATAAGGAGCTATAATTTGGAAATTGCTGTGAGACTGTAACTATGAACTACAGTCATATGGTTTTTATACTTCTCAGATGGAAATTATACATATCAATGTTGCCTTGTGTTAACTTTAAAAGTATTTGTCTTTAACAAAATATTTTTTTTCAGGATGTTTAATTACATTGAAATGAATCTTCTCCAAAAGAGAGATTCTTTTGATAGTTTTATAAATTCCTTACTGTGAACTTCAGAATTAGAAAGATCTCAAGAACTTTGAGATTGACATTTAAATTGCTTTTTCATAAGACTTCCTGCTATGTGTTTAGGAAGCATTTCTTGCTATCTATCTTCCCTTATCCAGTCTCTCTTTTGCCATTGTACATATATAATCACATGTTAGAAAGGCAGCAAAGGGTCATGCTGTCTTCTCATTACTTTCTGAATGGAGGCTCTTTCTCCCAGGAGGATGTGATAAACTGTCTCTAAGTTCTCTCGTGGAAAGGTATTGCTTAAGTGACAAAACCTGGGGTTCAGTCTTGCCTTTGTTGTAGGAAGCTATATAGCAGAGAAAAGGCCACTAGAGACATACCTATTCCCTAGAGGTTCTCCCTGAGCTGTCTGTCTGCAGGCTGCTTTGCAGCTGTTGCTGCGGTGCGAAGTGTTAGACTGCTCAGACAGTTATGGCCAGGGTAGGAACAGTTCTGGAAACACACAGAATACAAAGAACCCGATAGGGAATAAATGTGTCTTTTAATAAACAGTATTGCTGCCAGCTTCATAACAAATGAGAAAGAGAAGGTGTTTCTAAACAATGCAATTTCTAGAAGTTAACAAAATAGGAACTATTGGGTAACTTTCGTTGTAGAAACCTGAACATGGTTAAGGCATGACTTGAACATTTCACCTCAAACCAGGAAAGACGAATCAGGGCAGACCTCAAATTCTCTACAGGTGACAGTTCAATAGTTCTGCAGAAACTTTGGAAAGGGGAGAAAGGATTCATCTTTGCAGAGCTTAATCGCTGAGAGATTTTTTTAGAAGGAGAGTAAAGCCTTCATCAGGCCCGACAAATCCCTGTGTGTGAGGGACAAAGTCACCAGGGCAGAACTCTGAGGCTGGTAAGTAATCATGGGTGTTTGAGACCTCCAAAGATATTTCTCTCCTCAGGCTGGCCTGAAGCCATCTGTCCAGGGCCAGCATGCTATGGCACTGCCTTCCACCAGAGTGTGCAGCTAAACAAGCCTGCCTTCTGCTGCACCGGGTTACAGACCGCCCCAACAATGCTGTGACTCCCCAGCGCTTCTTTGCTCAACCCACTTATGAAAGCATATTTTATGGCTGGTAAAATAGTATTGAACACAAACACATGACAGAGAAAGAATAATCTGTATCTAAAGTATTTTTAAGTAAAGGGGTTTAAAAATATCAGTGCTGACACGCTGGCTTTTTACCTCCTCTTGTTTTAACCTATGACTGATTCATCAGTTGAAGTGTAAAGAAACAGATCTTATTATGGTAATTGATTCTCAGGGGCTATTAGTGTAAACGTAAATGCTCAACATAGATGTTATGTAGGTGGGTGTTAGAGAGAAAACATAAATTGTCAGCAATATAAGGCAGTCTGTTCATACCATAGGGTGAGAAAGTGAAGGATGTTAGAAATGAGAGACTCAGAAATACCTCCCAGAGTTGGCTGAGAGCACAGTCTCCCATTGTGAGTAATTATAAGGAACACACTGTGTAAGAGTCAATTCTGGTCTTTTAGTTCAAGAGGGAAAAAACACTTACTTGAAAATAACAGAGATTTCAGGTGAGATTTCAAAAAAAGGCTTACAAGTGTTAAACACCTGGCTGCCATTGACCTTCTATGGGAGGCAGGTACCCAGATTTTTAGGTATTCCTGAAAGCTGTTGGGACTTCACATTCGTCTCCAGTCCTGGATTAAGATTATTTTTTCTTCAAAGGAATTGATATTTTCAAAGCACAGAGAAGAAGAGAATGCAGAAGTGAAACCCAAAGATGTTATTCTAGCCCATGAAAAACTGTAAAGTTAACTCCATGATATTAGAAGAAATAATGAAAACTACTGGTTCTTGCCTTGGTTTTGAACTCTTAGAATTTATGCTTTCCACATTTTCTTTAGAAGCCTAAGATTTCAAGGCATATTTTGCTTTTGTGGCAAAATTTAGATTTTATATCATCACGTGACTCCAGAAATCAGATCTTCCAGAGAAGCAACAAATACATTTTAAGTTGTGATAAAATTAGGAGACTAAATCATACTGTGTCTGTAATTTCTCTAAATAATCTGGAAAACATTAACCTGCATTACAAAGAGCATGCTGTTTGTGAGCTTCTCCCTTGCTCAGCATCTGCCTCGATGGTGACTGCAAGGTGGAGGCTCCAACTCACTCCTTGTCACCGCTGCCAGGTGTGAATGTTGCATCTGCATCCTGGCACAGAATGAATGTGGTCAGCCCCTGCACTTGGGGATAAGAGGAGGAAATAGTCTTTTAAAACTCTTCCCCACCTTGCATAGAATTCAGAGTCCTCTTCAGGAAGGGCCTCAGGCAAAACTAGGCAGCACAGGATCAAACCTGTACTTAGTAGGAGACATTTTACTTCCTTATTAATTGTGAAGTGTCAGTTCCCAGCAGCAAGCACATTTTAGTATGCTGCCTTTCTATGAAGATGTGAGAACCACAAGGAGTCTGGGATTCTGAATTCCTTTCAGATCCTTCATATACAAAAAAAAAAAAAAAAAGTCCAGATGTCACACAAAACATTTAAAGAACTTTATTTGGAAAACATTTTCTTTCTAAATGAGAGCTTGTGCAAAGAACAATTAAACATGTTTTTCTAACTAAACATACTAGTTTATATCTTGTGGCAGGGAAAAATAAATACGTAAAAATAAAAACAATCTGAGACTCAAAGTTAACCATGCTGTGCCAGCTTGATTCAGATCCCCTGATGAAAAGACAAGCATCCTCTCCTGCTGTAATCCCAGATTCCTAAATATGCCCTCAGGACCAAGATCTGCAGTCCGAAGCCTCGGTCTTGCATTTGGCAGGGAATACATCTCAAGCTTCTGTTGGTCACCATTCTTGAATACTAAAGCATCAACCCAAGCAAGTACATTTGTGAATGTACCAGGAGAAAATTGCTGTGTATCCAGTAAATGCAAGGTGCAGCCTTCAGAACTAAACAACGATTTCTGCATATTTAGTTTAGGATATTTTAGGCTTTCTGGAGTTTTTGAGACAGGTGCTTTTCTAGCAGGCAGTCTACTCAGAGCCCCTTTCTCCTCTTTTTTAAAGACAGTTACTGTGTTTGACTTCTCCAGTCCTGTGGGACTTTCCCCAGCCTTTCCATATTCCTGAAAATGATTATTTCTGGTTCAGAGATTGCCTTGACTTGGTTTAAAGGAGCTTTAAGGTGAATTTTCTATCAGGACCTACTGGGTGAAATGCATCCAACTCATCTGAACAGACTTTAACTCTTGCATTTCCCGTTGCAGACTCTACACATCTTCCTCTATTAAAATGAAAAATCTTAGGTTTGCAGCTAAACTTTTTGATGAAGAATGAATTAAAAAGAGTAAAAATACTTTTTTTTTCTATGACACCTCCATTTCTTTCATTTTCCCTTTTAAGTAATGAATGCTTCCTCTTGTCTTATTTGTAATGGATTTTTTTTCTCCTTATCACCTCATATTTGTTTTGATGCTGATAAAACCTTTTCTACTTCAGCTCTTTTGATCTAAACCTTACATGTCAGTCTGTTACTTCGTACATATCTTTAGCCTTCACTGCTTTTGTTCTGTTAATCTTTCTTTTCTTTTGACTTGTACTGTAGAGGTCCTGAAGCTTCACTTTGTTACATTTCCCCTTTTTCTCCTCCATTGGGCCTGATGGCTACTATGCCTTTAATATTTAATGTCAGAACCTCCACTTTTTCTGGAATCCTATCTTCCATAAAATTTCATGGCAAAATAATCTATGTAACAGATGCCTGAGTTGGTCTGCTGTCCTACTCTGTTGTTCTCACCACCTTTTTTTTTCCTTGCATACCACAAACTCTTTTGGCTTATTACCATATGTCGTGGAAGGCCAAAATAGGCCTAAGCATGTCCTGGCTTGTCTGGACATGTTTTCTGCTCTCCCTCTTTCTGCTGTTGGGGGAAGGACAGTGGGAAAGGAAGACAAAGGCCTGGTGCCATCACATCCCTTCCAAAGTTGTAAACAGGGTACTTGCACATGTTTATACACTTGCTTGTGTTTTGCCCTAAAAGGGTAAATGCAGATCCTAGCTCAGCTAACATGGTGAAGTTTGGCCACCTGCCATTCTGATTGGCTAATCTGCGGACAAAGAGCCATTAGTCTCGAGTTGAATTAATAAAAGAGATGAGCAGGAAAAGACAACATGCTTCTGCCTTGTGCTTCTGCCTTATCGTGCTTCTGCCTCATTGCTCTTTGCCATTGTGCCTGCCATGCTCTGCCTGCTACGTAATAACAAACCCTGATACTTTGGGTTTGTCTACCTGGAAACTTGCTGTGCCTCAGGTTTACCAGAAGGCATTAAGTGTCTCACGATGTGGCGAGAAGTGCCACCGACATTGTGCTCATCTGCACGGCATCCTCCTGCCACCTCTGCAAACCTCCGTGCCAGATCTGGAGTCAAAGAGGAACCAGGATCAGGTCAGAGATGGTCTGCCTCTCTCCCATCATCCTGTTAGCGCCTGGGAAGATCTAGAAGCCTTAACAGCTGTTAAGAACACCCTGCAAGTGTTTGAGTATTGTCTGGAAACTGTAGTTAGCCCTGGGAATCTAGAAATAATATTTTGTGAGTAAAAACTTAAAGTTTCTCTCTAACTGAATCCAAGTGCCTTCTGCCTTCAGCAGCAAGGAGCCTCTCGAGTGCCTCTAGCAGACGAGCAGAATAGTCAACCGCTTGAACCTCTCTTTCCAGTTGTAATAGTTTGATGTTTCTTATATTATTGATAGCTATCTCTTATGTATTCTAGATTCCCTGTTTTTCATCTGTGTAATGTTTTTCATGACCACGCAAAGAACTTGATTAAAAATAAGTTATGCAATCAGATCAAATATATTAATATAAAAAATTATAAACTATATGAATTTTGAAATAAATCCCTATTACACTGTATCCACTTCAGATTTTTGACCAGTCGCTCCTCACTAGTTAGAATCAAATCTACACTGTTTCTCTGGAACTTTTCTTCACTTTCTGAAACATGTCTATAGTACATGCCAAAAGGACCTGTTTCTGCTTTGCTATTTGCTACAGATACCTGGGTAATTAAAACTCATCTGCCCCTGGTTTTGCCTCCCCTATTACTATGGTTCTCTCTGTTCAAATAAGTGAAATTATTCCTCTTCATCATGAAATTGTGCCTGTTTTTTTTCCTGATTTATCTCTCTCATTCCAGGGCTGCAGGAAAAGCATACTAATGCTTGGCATGTATTGAAATGCTTTTCATTTTCCACTGCATCTCCTACCTGCAAATGTGCCGTTCTGGACCTGTATTGTCACCCTGTGATGTGTTCATCTCTGCACACCAGTAAGTGGCCCTTTCATTATGCTATAAGGTTTCAGTTTATTTTCTATTACTTGCTCCTTTTTTATGTCTCTTGTGATTCACCTTTCTCTCTAGGAAATTATATTTTTTAGTGACAAGTGGTCTTTTACCACCACCTTATATCAAGCTTTGTTTAAAAGCTCCTAACTAGACTGATAGGTCAATGGTTTCAGATGAATTCCCTGAATTTTCAGAGCAGTTTGTGGAACACTGTTGTTGTTGAAGATAAAGCTCTAGTATCAATATAAACTGCCTCGAGGTATTCATCTCTTTCCCTGCTTATTCTGATGGTAGCTTCTGGAAATAACTGGAGGAACTAAAGATTTTATAAACACAGATAAATTTAACCTGCTCAGGTTAAGGTGTGCTTAGCAGCTCAGACACAGCACCGTGCGAATGTGGCGAGGAAGCATGGAGTGGAGAGGGTAATGGCAACTTCTTAAGCAATCTCAGTTAAAAGAGATTAAAAGAGATTCATAAAGCAACCTTCAATACTGTTTCAAGAAGTAGCTATTGCCATGTCTAAATTCTTCCTGTGATGACAGCTGAAGATATCTAAAATGCAATGCAGTGTAAATTGCAGTGTAACTGCCCTTTCCACCTGCCAAGGGTTTTTACTGAAGAGTTATGTCTTATATTAGGCCATTCCTGGAAAAGACACAGAGAGCCTTTTGAGTACACTGAGATAGAAGGATCTGATCTTCCTTTTCTTTTGTTTTCAGATGTAGTGGTGACTACATTTCAATAATCAGTGGCATTTTGCTGTGGCTTGTTCTGCATTCAAGTTTCACGTAGTGGTGCTACTTGTGAGTCACCTGGTATGTGATGACAAAACCAGGTAAGTACAGCATGAAGTTTCTGCTTTTATGTTATTGCATTTAAATTTTGTAAAGATGATTTGATCTCTTCCAGTGTAAGGTTGGATGCAGCTGGCATTTTTTCAATCTACTGAGAAACAAACTCAGAATTTATGGATGACCATCGAGCTGGAAGTGTACTTTGTTTTGACAGAATAGAGTAGTGATATCTGTATGTAACACCAAGAGCTTGTAGCAGGAAAAAAGTTTTAAGTAGCTAGTAGATAGGAAGATTTAAATAGGTGGCATTTAAAAAGAGATTATTTAATGTATCAATATGATAAGTAGCTTTATTTCACCTTTACTCCTCCATGTTTCAGTTTTCATTAGAACCACTCTTATTATAACAATAGTATTTTGATGTTTGGCTCCCGAGATGGTGATGTGGAGAGGATGTAGTACAGAAATACACACGCAGGTTTCATGTTTGTTCCTTAGCCAATTATTTTTTATCTTACTTGCATCCACGTTGTCTTTCTGTACAGGCATCCCTTGTACAACTGATGCTTTCTTTTATTGGATTCTATTGTGCTGTCAAGCCTGGTTTAAAACACAGTAATCTCATAGACACTTACAATTATGAACATCTTCTGAATTCACAAACATATTAAAGATGTGTAGGTAGCAAATTAGCTGAGAATCTCAACAAACTGCACTTACAGCAAATAGCCTACTTTTAGAGAAGTAGGATGCCTTTAAAAGTCAACAGTTGTTTTGGAAGCACTTTGTCACATTTATGAAGCACTGCATCACATTTATGGCACACGGTGTCATGATAAGTTGTCCAAAGTGCCTGTCAGCTTGCCTTACAAACTGAAAAAAACCAAACAACTCAAAAGATTACCTTTAAGAGTAACAAGCAATCTTCAGAGGTTAGTGTATTTTCTTTTTTTCCCATTTTCTGTGGGACTCAAGCAGTGTCATTAAACCTTCTGTTTGTCCTGTTTCTTTTTTTTTTTTTAGTGTAATTAAATGGAAATAGACTGTTTTAATTTTCAACCATGAGAAGTTATAAATATTTTTTAAAAGTAAATAACTTTTAGGACCTTTTTAAAAAGCATGCAGCTGTTCTAACGTAAGAGATCCTAGTTAGCTCTCTTTTAATACAAGCCACACAGAGGTCAAAAAATCTAGAAATTTTTTACTGCCTTTTTTCACATTTAATGCAAATTCCAGCAATATATTCATGTTATTTCTTTAGGCACCTTCAGAATGCCAGCAGGTAATTGAGTAATCTGAGCTAATGGCACTCACGTCAGGTGCCTAAAGAAATACCCTGAGGATGACATTTGGAGACGACTTATCATATACTCCTGTTTCATAACTAAGAGGGAGATGAAACTGTCAGACATGCAAAGAGCAATAAGAAAAGTGCTAATAAAAACATTTTTTTTGCAGAGGATTTTGTTCAGCTTCACTCCTCCAAAGGAATCTATTCTGATTTGCTTAATGTGTACTGCAAACAGAACAGAATAGGCAACAAGGTGACACTTCACAGCATCTGGGAAATAACACTTATTGGGACCATTATTTCCCAGAATGAGAGCTTTACTCTTTATATTATTGTTGAAAAGGAAGTCTCTACTTCCAGGGTTAAAATAATGTTTTAATAGCAGACTCCATCATAAGAATTTAGCCAGGAGAAAAATGGTGATCTTTGTGGCTGTGTTAGCTAGGAAAAGTTTTGACATGTGAATTATTCTTCTTACAACCATAGTTGCTAGACTGTAAGAGTGATGATACAAGACCACTTTCTTGCTATGGTTTGCAAAACCAAATTAAAACCATACTAAAACAAAACTCAGGGTGTCTGGTGTCCAAGAGTAGGAATATGAGATGTCATAGGTAGTTTGTCCTGTTTCAAAAACAACAAACAAACAAACAGACAAACAAACACCAAAAAAAAAACCAAAAACCCAACTACCATTTTTCTTTGCCTAAGGAAGGCTTCAACTCTAACTTCAGGAAAGCACTTTATTCTAGGCTGTGTCCTACACAGCCACCAGTTCTGGGACTTCTGTGGTATGGTCACTTCTGACAATTTCTTCCTACACTGTCAGATGTTCTGTGCCCAGAAAATGCTGTTTCTTATTGTTTGAGAGCATGTGAACCAGTTCCTGTGTATGGGCAAGGATTTTATCTGAGAAGATCTGCATTTTCCAGACATTGAAGCTAGATACTTGAGGTTGCTTGGGTTTAGCCTTTCTGTTTGCTTGCCTGCTCAATGGTTCAGGGACCTTGGCTATCAATATCTGTTTTTATTTCCTGCAAGACAATTCATATAAATGCTTTCTATACAAGGCAAGTGGAGATATGATCTCCCTTATGCATACCAGTGTGATAAAGCCACATGCACTAAGTTAGGAACCAAAGATAAATCTGAGGAAAACTCCACAGTATTTCCTAGGAAAACTCATTTAGCCAAACAGATAAAGAAAACAAGTCGTTATCTTTGAAGTTTTGCTAGTGCAAGCCTCTCTCATTGAAGGGGTAACAACACCAAATGTTTTACTAGATGAAGTCTTTGAGGTCTGACTTGCAGTATCAAAGACCACAGCACAATTAGCACTTAACTGTAACTGCTGTTAGAGCGCTTTGTGGTCACACTGCTCTGCCTTCTCTCCTGGCCATTCCTGTACCCTTCTGCTCCACATTTACCTGCACCTGTCTCCCCATTAACACATCGTTAAGGCACACACCTGCTGTGGTTTTACTTAAACCCTTGCACTGCAGCCATTAACCCTGTATACTTCATAATAAGGCACTCAGTATAATAGGAGCACTGAGTGAGGTTCATTAATGAGTCATGCAGCCAACAAAAATTGGCTTTGTATAGTGTCTCCTTTAGGTTCAAATTCTTCACACCCTCCCTGTTTAATAATGGATTGTGTATTAAATGTGTTCCTCAGGAAAAAAAAAAAAAAAAAGAGTGCACATGCATTAAATCCAGCTGAAACAGCACAGTTTTGAGACAAAACACTAATAGATAGAAATCCAATACATATTTATAAATGGTAAGAAAGGCAACAATGAAACCACAGCTCCAGGGCTTAGGAGACCTTACTTCTATCCTGAAGTTTGTCAAGCATTTGCAGCTTCACCAGCAAATTGTTACCTGTGTATGCTACTTCCAAAAAACCAAACTGTATATGCTTGGGTCAGGATGTACAGAGACCTCACCACAGTATCAAACACGCTGAAGCAAAACAGAGAAGCAGCAAAGTTCATTAATATTTGTAGCAAAACTGGTGTGTAAGCAGCTAGTGTGGTTGATACAAAGTTCAGAATCCAAATTGTCATGGCAATTTCTCCAGCAGTTTCACTGAATTTGTTTCAAAATCTTCAATTACAGTGTGACTTGATTGGAAAGGTAAGCTGGATAAGCAAACAGAGCAAGTGGCTGCTCTGTAACTGTAATGAAGAAATACCATGTTCCATTATTTGATCATAATCCTGTGACCTACCAAAAAGAAAATCTAAGCTCTGGAAATTCTTTTGGGTCAGAAAAACTCATCTCCTTGTGAGACAGCTACATAAAACTATTGAATATGCTTACTTCAATAGCACAGGAAAAGGGACCCTCAGATATATCCATACATTTGATCAATCACTTGCTGCAAATCACATTAAATGGCCACAAATCAGTATTTCTTACTAAACACCCTTACTGAAGGGTAATTTGCTGTGTAATTGCTTTTCATCGCTTCTTTATCATGGGCTTCCCTTGGTCAGATCTTACACTTAGACCACAAAATACACAAGAGTTGCTCTTTCAGATTTCATAGTGCTTATGTTGCTTAGTAGAATACATCTGTGTCTGTGCATAAACTTACTGTGTGGGAAAATCACAAGAGCTCTATGCCAGTTGCATTTCAATTCTAATTGCAAGTCTTATTTTAGCAGCTTCAGATGAACTTTAATAGGAGGCCTGGATTTTACAGGGATCAGCTCAAGGAGGTTAAAATTCCTGCAAGTGTAGTGAATGTAACATTTGCTTTTTTACTGGGTGTAAAGCCTGTTTGTCCCACTGTATCTCGATAACAGTTTCCCCTCCATATCTCATTCTCTCAGAGAACTCTCTTTTTATTCTTATTAGTCACTTGACTGGGATCATGAATGTATTTCCAGAACCAAAATACCTTGCTATACAGATGAACTAGTTGTTCCTTCACCTCTCTTTCCAGATCCTTACTTATACGGAGATCGTAATCCTTGCAAATATTAAAATTACTCACGTGCAGTGTAAGGTGATCCACCTATAAACCAACCTGTTAAATCTGACTGTAGACTTTACACATTTCTTCAGCAGGGAAGTCCACAAATGGGGTGTTTTTAATAGGCATTGAAAGCTAGACTTTATTATTCACTGAGTAGAACTGACATTGGATTTGATTCAGTAAGGAGCTCTAGCTGCATAAACAGATGTCAACTGCTATTTGGTCTGGTGACCATAGACTGGATAAATAAATGGAAAATCT
The DNA here is from genome assembly GCA_013399055.1 of Ramphastos sulfuratus. Taxonomy (NCBI): domain Eukaryota; kingdom Metazoa; phylum Chordata; class Aves; order Piciformes; family Ramphastidae; genus Ramphastos; species Ramphastos sulfuratus. Next base: position 13,579 of record WBNM01032641.1, on the reverse strand, counting down.
AACAAGGAGCACAGAACTAAAGAGAGGCAACTTCTTCAAATGACAGCATGATGAGCTTTCTGGAAAAGTGTCCAGTATAACAGATCAGTATCTCCCAATGTGTATCTGGAAAGAAGAAAGTGGAGAGTAGGCTTCTCCCTGTAAAGCAGAAGTATAGCAGTCATACAGTGCTCATTGACTATTATTGCATATATCACAGCCAGTATTTACTTAAATTCTTCAGCCAACTGTATAGGTTACCACACAGTAGCTACCTGGAGCATACAGAGTCCACAGAAGTCAGTGGAAGGAGTTCTCTTGAAATCTGGGGACTAAACATCCAGGTCTACTTAGGTAAAGCAACAGTGGCAGACTGTCCTGTTGGCAGTAAATCTTGAAACCCATTAATTCTAGTGGCAACTGTGTCTGCATATGTTTTCTCCATCACCATCCCATACTCACATCAGTATGTAAACATCCACCTCACTACAGCAACAAAGGTCGTGCCTCATTCTGCTAAGCCTGTCGTGAATACATGTTGAATGACAGAATCTTCCCCAAATTTCTCAGTCCTAGCCTTATCTCCAAATGCTGATCCTTTCTTTTACTTCTCTTGAGAGCAGAGAGCTATACAGCAGATACTAGGCAGAATTAAAGGCAATGGAATATTTTGTTCTGTATGGTGGAAATCTGTAGTGCACAACCAACAAAGTGTTGAGTATCAGAAGCAGGGAAGGGAGACTGCACATTATAGACTAGCTGCTGGAAGATGCAGGGAATGTGGTACAGTTTGGGGTACAATTTCACATTAAATCTTACCCAGTCTAGCTGTAAGCCCTTGCAGCAGAGCTGCTCTGCCCTTTCTATCCATCTGCCCCAGCTGCAGGCTCTGCCCATTCTCTTGCATCAGACTGAGCTGCAGTTCTCTGCCTGCACAGCAGATCAGTCCAAATCAGTGATCTGATTGATGCTGGTGAGGGAGGCAGGGGCAAATGAAAAAAACCCAAAACACCAAAGTGCCAGCTGTACAACTTAAGCTGCAGCCACACAGTCATTTGACCTTATGTAAGAGATTCCATGGAAACCTTTTGGCTGGAGGCAACAGGGAGAGCAGGATGGTGAAGCACAGTCCTTTCAGGAGCCACTCACAGCTACACCAGGTGAGGAAGAAAGCAAAACAGCAGCCTGCCATTTATGTCCCAGGGCACAGCCCTCACAGCCCTGAGAATGCACTACAGAACCAGGTATTTTAAAGAAAGCTTTAAAACCACTCATGGCCCTGTGCTGGTTTAAGGCTAATTGGAATATTTTAATAGAGAAAATTATATTATAGGCTGTGAAAAGGAAACAATGGTGATGTCTACTTCACTCATAGGCTTGCTGACACGGGTAAAACTAAGAACATAAACATTAGATAAGACAGTTGGGCTTGTGGCACACTCTGGGGTACAGCGTCTGGGGCTGTCTACCAGCTTCTGAACTTCTCCTGGTCTCTGATTAAATTCACTAACCACTTTTTCTTCTAATTCCTCCTCTGACCGATCCTCAAAACCTTGGGGTAAGGTATAGGGGTGGGGAGAAGGGGGAAGGGTGGTTGGGAGCCCCTCCTGGGGTCTCTGATTTCTGGGAGGGGAGTTGTGTTTCTGTATTACCTTTACCTTGTATATTTCTGTAAATATTCCTGTGTATAGTGTATAGATCTGCTTGTATATTGTGCTGAGCTGTAAACAGAGCTTCATCTTAACTTCCAGCTGACTGAGTTTTAGCCTGGGTCATTTTACAAAGTGTGGGGGGGCAGGTAACTCCCAAACCCACATCAGGCCCCAAAACACATACAAGGAGAAGGTAGTCTGAGAACTGTGGTCTCTTATTTCAGTCTTGCTCACTCTCTGAGTCTGCAAGATCATGAGTCCCTTCACCTTCCAGCAAATTCAGCAGAAGCTAATGACATGCATATTATTGGGACTTCGATGCATTAAAGCCTGCTCATACTATAAAATACTCAACTTGTAACCAAATATACTTGGCGTTATTGGGAGTTCTGTAAAAAAAACCCAAGCCACCTGCCAGACAGTTTTCATACTGGGGAAACAGAGTCTCAGCTTAAAATGGCATTTTTAAATTTATGTCATTTAATAAAACAATAAATTCCCATTTTTCCACTTCTGTCATTACGAAGCTTGAAGGCAGTTTCATGTGTGGCTCCTATTGCATTTAACTCCTGGATTTATTGTAACGAGCATCATTTTAAATGAAAACATTCTCAGTTTCAAAGGAAAATGAATAGTTAATGGTTTCAGGATTATTATTATTCTTTTCCACACAATCCCATAAAAATTTCCCAATGAAAAAGCTAATAGACCAATGGTGAGACACTTACATATGCAAATACGTTTCCGTGAAAGAGTTAAAGTGCTTTATAATATAAATTTGCTTTCAGTGCCAATATAATTAGATTGTAACAAGCAAACCCCTGCAACATAACACAGTGAAAATTTGAAAATTTGATTCTGCCTGGCAAACAACCAAGTCCCTGCGTGTGCACAAACCTGACATTAATAAGCTACAAGAGATTACATGATTTAGAAAAGAAGCACTTGGTGTTACAAAATCAAATAATAGATCTCTAGGCTATAATTAGGAGAATTGGGATTCAACAATGAAGTCATAATAATGTAATTTAGCTGTAAGTAACAGAGCCATGGAGTCACATTAGGAGGTGTGATCACATCTTTCAGCAAAGCTCTGCTGTGTAGACTTATTGCTGTACAGTTTAGTCTAGTACACAGCAACCTGTTGGCACAGAGCTCAGGCTGACAGCCTCTTGTTCTCTAGGGGCACTATGGCAAAGTGCCACCCGTGCGTTTTTATTTCAGTCTTGTGACTTCTAAGTCAAAACAATAAAATTATATATACTGAGCGCAGAGTTGCCTGTGAATATTTGTATAAATTACTGCACAGTGTGGGTTTAGGAGCTGTTTAAGAACAAATATAGTTAGGGGGGGAAAAAAAATATGTAAAAAAAGTAGAAGAAAAAAAAAAAAAGGGCAAACCAAACTGTTAAGGAAGGTGTTATGTTTCTAGAGGGCTTGATGAACATCAGCTACTTGATTCATCTGTTTCTGCCGTTAGGAAGTGGCTTCAGATCTACAACTTGCTGAAGCTGTAGTCCTGAGCCTCTTTTGCATGGTTGTTTTACACTGGTGTGCTATGGTTGTTTTGCCTTCGTAGCCCAGAATGCAGGTGTTGCACAGCCATTTGAAGTTGGTAACAAGTGGCAGTGCAGGATGCAGCTCACCAGTGCTGCAGGTACAGCCTGCTGTCCCTCACCCAGCCCTTTGGAGGAAGGCATCAGGAGGAAGTCAGGCAGGTGGCATGCAGCTTCTCCCTTTGGTGCTGAGAGTTATCAAACTCAGTTTGCAATTTAGTGAAAGTTGCTGTTTCACTAAAGCCACAACAGAGCAGTCTGTCACAGCAGCAGGCCCTCTCTTCCATTGCCCTTTCCTTGGCCTATTGTTAATTTCAACTTATTTCACAAGTTTTGGGCAAAACTGTTTGTTGCTCACTTGGCTAATATAACATATATATATATAATAATTACATGGTAATTTGGTGAGTTCCTCCTTTAGGAGCTGATGTCTGATCAGAAGTTAAGTGACACCTGTTCAGTCATTTATCAGCTGATTATTTTCTTCTCTCCATGCCCACTTCGTGGTGTTTATGTTATAACCTTGGGGCTCTCTCCTAAAACCTCGTGTCCTGTTCTGTTCTCCACAGGCAGCTGAGCTGGAACCAGCAATCTGAGCTGGCTGCACAGGCAGGGTAACTCCAACAGCTTGTGACCAGGGATGAAGCCCGATGTACACTCACAAAAGACACATGCAAAAAGGTAGTTGGTTGTCAGGTTCTGAGCCGTTTAAATCAACACTTTCAGCTCTGCAGAGAGGGGTGGGGAGGAACTGATTTGTTTCTTTTAAAATTTGTAGCCTCTTAGATAAGCGGAGGAAACAGGTGGTAACTCTGCACCCAGACTGGGAGAAAACTCAAGCACATTCAGATGACAGCTTTGAAATGGGTTGGTCACTTCTTGTTAGGGCTTCACAAGTTAGTGGTCCAATAGTCAAAAAATTCCAAAAGCTTCTGCTGCCACTCAGGCTTTTGAGTAACAAGAGCAGCCACCTGTGGCTTCTGTTAGTTGCATTTTATTTTTGTTTGCAGTTTCTTCCAATTACTGTTTATTTTACTGGTTCTTTATAGTTTTGCCATTTTGTTGTTTTGATGACACTTGGATTTGTTTTGAAATGCTCCTTACGTTAATTTTCTTTCCCAAGCATGTTGATTTATGGTCATCTCTTCTACTTCTTTTACACTTTAAATGCTCCATTTGTATTTGCATAGCACTTACTTCTCATAATCTTTTTTTGTTGCCGAAGCTGCTGCTGTTTCTGGACTTCCAGTGTTTTTTTTCCTACTACTTATCAATCAGGAAAGACAGAGTTAAAGTAAACCAAATCCCTGTCTAGACAAGCATCCAAACACAAAATCTTTTCAGATAGTTATTTTTATTGTGCAATATTCTAAAGACATTGGGATTTCTCAAACTGTGGAATCTGAAATGGTTTGTTTCTTCTTAATGACACATCAGAGGGCTGGAGCAGTTCTGCTATGAGGAGAGGCTGAGAGAGTTGGGGCTCTGCAGCCTGGAGAAGAGAAGGCTTCCAGGACACCTTAGAGTAGCCTTCCAGGATCTGAAGGGGGCCTACAGGAAGGCTGAGGAGGGACTATTTACAAGGTCTTGCAATGACAGGACAAGGGGCAATGGGTTTGAACTGGCAGAGGGGAGATTGAGACTGGATGTTAGGAGGAAGTTCTTTGTAGTGAGGGTGGTGAGACACTGGCACAGGTTGCCCAGGAAGGTTGTGGCTGCTCCCTCCCTGAAGGTGTTCAAGGCCAGGTTGGACGAGGCCTTGAGTGACCTGTGCTAGTGGGACGTGTCCCTGCCTATGGCAGGGAGTTGGAACTAAATGATCTTTGAGGTCCCTTCCGACCTTACCATTCTATGAATCTATAATACTCTATGTTCCTATCTAAAGATCACACCTGAGAAACTCTCTCTAGGCTGCTTTAATACTCTGGCAGCTCTTCCAGGAGCAGAGACATTTGTGATGGAGGTAACAGGTGGAAAAGTTCTAAATCGTAGAGGTGTGGTGGGGCACACCCAAGTCCCTGCCCCACCAGAGGTTTGAATGGGGTGTGAAACCGTTCTGCCTCCCCCCTCCTCCCCCACCTTTGGTTCCGGGGGTTTGGAATGTGAAAGGAGCAGGTGTCAAGTACCTTACCCCACCCCCGCAGGCTTGAACGGGGGAGANTTTTTTTTTTTTTTTTATAGCAAACCTGTTCCAAGCTTTCTGATTTTTCTGAATTACTAAATTCCCTGTAAGCATCCTTGTGAAAGATTTTCCCAAATGAATTTCTGAACCCCATCTAATTAATTTTATATAAAGTCGTGGGCGGGGCTTTCCAGAAATAAAATAACTGCAGATTTTATAATTCCTGCCTCGTGAATTCCCACAACCGAGTCAAAAGGTCTATTTCTTTTAGTACAGTCCCCATGGCTAGCATTAAATACTGTATGGACATCTATAAAATAATGTTTTTGTAGTTAGTGAAAGGTCTCATGGAAGAAGTCTACAGAACATCTATGCTTAATTATGGCTAATGAATGTGCGCTACCTGACAGGTATGTTTGCATATTGCATACTCATGGGGGATGTGTGCGCCTGCCTACAGGCTTCACATATGTATTTACTTTTGTACACATACAATATTTGTATAAAAATCATGCCTTGGTCATCTGCTATGTTGTTTTCATGTCTGCATTGTTCTAGTTACTTGATACACAAGTCTGTAGATAGTGCCTGTGTCTCTCACACACAGATATTTAAATGTGTTTGCAATCTCTCCTTTCAGACCCACTTTGCTTTTATTCTGCAGAAGCTGGTGTTACTTCAAAGTTTCCTTACTGAAATTGTAGATGCCAGAATTAATCCCAAAATGTTTTCTGTCATTGGCAGTGGGAAAAAACAACACCAAACAAAAAAACCCAAACCCCTCCCTTCTTTTAAAGCTGTCATTACTGTTCTTTTAACAACAAAACTCCCAACGTTATGTTCCATTTGGTTCCTCGTTTTATGGTGGTGCTGTGTCACCAACTGACATGTTGCCAGGAAAACAGGAGTATGTATCAAATCACCATCTTTTATCTGAATGTTCAGTGTTTTGCATTGACCTGTTGAACAAAGCCTACATTAACCACACATTTTTTGGATTCTCTCCCTTCTCCACTGAAAAGTTTCCTATTGCATCTTCTAACCCTGATGATTGCACTATGTTGTGTTTCCCTGCGTGCAGTATGAAATGTGTATATTTACACACACACACACGCCTGCAATGAGCCAAAACCAGAACAGCCTCTGTCTCAGCTTGTTTGAACATTATGCATATTCTAGGGAAGGAAATTTGAACGCTGTTCAAAGAGAAAGTGTGTGAGTTAGCCCAAGGGTAAAAGAAAGTCATGTGCCACAGGTTACATGATTTTACATAGCTTTCGGTCTCGTATCAGTGCAGAAATATTTTCCAATCTGTATGGTACAAAATGAACATATTTCCTTACTGCTTCATGCATGTACTTTAGTATAGCATATTGGGTTTTTTGCCATAATTAATACATTTTTTTTCTCACCTTCCCTAACATAATCCATCACCAAACAAAAAGACTGAATGTTTTGTTTTGTTCTGGTTTGGTTTGGTGTTTTGGTAGCCTTTCTTAGCTTTAATGCTCTTCATTTCCAGGGTTATCGTGGGAAGAGTTTGAGTGGTCTGGGGACAGATTACTTTGATAGCCTTGTGTTGTTCCATGTATTCAGCTCCTCAGGATTGTTTGGGCCAAACTAATTTTTTTGGTGAGGACTCAAGCTTACACAGGGTCTTACTGCTATCAGAGCTTCCTAGCCATAGCTTGTCTCAGACCACAGCCTTACTTCCCCAACTGACAAGTCCTTACCATTGGACTTATGAGGTTTCTAATGAAGAAGTCAAAAAGTTTACATCTTGGGTGAGTGAAAGGGATGCAGTTCTTGGCTGTGTGAACCAGATGGCCCATTTAAAACTTGATATGCAGCAAAGGAGCTCAGGCATCTACCTCTTTCTCTGCTCACAGACAAAAAGCTATCAGAGATGACAGCATGACTTCAGGGTATATCTAAGGAGTTAGGACCAGAGCTGTCAATTTTGCAGAAGTGCAGGGACCTCTTTTAGCATCCATACTTTAAAAAGAATATTTTTTCTCCCCTCTCTTTTGTATCATATAAAATCCTGAGTCAGATTTCATCGTTATTCTTCTCTGGAGAGAAAAAGTGGGGGAAGAACTCATGCCAGGTAGATGTTGGTTAGAGGCAGTGGGAAGAGTAAATGAACCCCCATAGAGAATAGCATCTCTGGGTCTGATCTCTGATATCAGCTTAAATAAACTGAATATTAGAGATATAGGAAAATGTGTTTGAAGTTATTCAAATATTCACAGGGTAAAATGTGCTTCAGGAACATCCACAGCTGTAGCTGTGTTGGAATTCATAACTCTGTTGTAATTTACCTTATTTTGTGCCTGTTTGAAGACTACTAGTTCAGTCTCTTAGAGGACTTTTTATCCAATAGTCAGAGCTCTGTGTCTCTTGGCTAGAATGACTTTTATATTATGACTGATCACAGTTTGATAAAATTATTTGTACTTCACTGATTTTATGTGAGTCCTTATTGTTAAACAGCTATGTCTTTATTACTGCTACTAGTGGATTTTTCTGCTATTACAGGTAACATTACTGCCCCTTTAATCCTTCATTCCGATTCTGCCACTGTGGATTGTTTGAACCCCGAGCAGTATGCTGGGTGGAAGTTACAAATGCAACAAGGACTTCCAAATTTTGGTGCCCCAGAGAGGTGGAAGCTGTACCCAAGCATTGCCACTTGCACTAACGCCACAAGAAGAGGTCTACGCGATCAAAAAGAGCCTGCAATTTCAAGTGGAGAAACACTGGTTGGACACTCATGGAGAGCTGAAAACAGGGTGAGTCTTGCATTTATGTCTTTGTAAATCTTCTGCTACTCTAAATTCTGTTTGGGGGGTGGGCAAGGGGGTGGTGGTGGTGGTGTAGGAGGATTGGGGGGAGGCAGGGAGTAGAGGATGGAAGGAACCAGGTAACTCATTCCCATGATATCATGGTCAGGTTTTACAAGGTCACTTGAGAGGAAATAGACATAACCTCTGCCTGCATTATCCTTCCTGTCTCTCCAGGTTCCATTCTTCACTTTTACATGAGTTTTCACACTTTCTTTCTTTCTTTCACTGTTGTAAAGAGGACATCATTGCTAAATGCCATATGCCTACTTTCCAGATGTTATTGTTTATATTGCCTCCTTGTTCTTTATCGACATCTTCCTGTAGAAAGGCAGAGTGGTCCTTCTGATTAGGATCATTTGCTTTTCCTCTTACTGCCCACATTCAGTTTATTTATAATTATAACTAGGTTTCAGATGTCTCTATCTTTCAAGGGTCAGAGATGGTATTCTCATCAAACCATAGAAATATGAGTGTATATAAGCTAGATTGTTTCCTTCACTCACTTTGCCTGGGGCATACATGTTGATGGAGCACTCTGAAGGGTTATTCATACTTTATTAATCCCTGGTTTTGTAGCAAGCCAAGCAGAGCAATATCTTTTAAGTATACTAGTGTAATATGAAAGGGTATATCAGTTTGTGGTAACTGTTCTGTCGCTCCACACCTTCCATTTTTGTCCTTTGTATATTGAAGAAATGGTTTTCAGCCCCATGCAAGTCAATAACTTGCTGATGTACAGATTTTATATTTCCAGAAAAAAAGTCTTGTCAGACCAACTGGGTAAAAAGAAAATAAAAATTTAATCATCTGAGATATTAGCTTTTCCTATTTTCTCCAAGTAATGTGAATAGCTAAACATTGGATGTGGCTCTGGGCAACCTGATCTAGTGGAAAGTGTCCCTGCCCACAGCAAGGAGGTTGGAACTAGATGATCTTTGATGCCTCTTCCAACCTTGACAATTCTGTGATTCTGTGACTTCAAAAACAGCCAAATGAATGGTAACTGAAAGAAATGCATCAGCCACTACCATCTTAATTATAATTATTACTTGACAACTCAAAACTACTACAATTGCACACACATAGAAAATCAATAATTATGCAAAATATTCGTAATGCAGTTCCTGACCCTTTCCAATCACCAGTTCTAGAGGCCAGCTTACTTTTATATATATATATATATATAAATAAATACACAAAGACTGCAATGATGATAGATTTCTGTGCATGGTCCCACGAGTTGTCTGCCTATGAACTATATCACAGAAAGTGATAGATGAGTATATTCAAAGCACTGAGAATAGAAAGTTACTCTCTTCTATAGCTAAGATATCCAAGAATCTGATTTTCTTCTGGTATGCATTTCTCAGAAGAGGAAGAGAAGGGAAAAAAAGGTCAAACAAGACATCAGCATTCTCGAAACTAATATTTCCAAGTCTGAAAAGTGAACATGAATGAGCAGTTGTGATGTGTGCAAAGCAGCAGGGCATTTGCCTTGCACTAATGAACGGTGTTGCCAACACACTGATTTTGCATGCTGAATATAGCTATTGAGAAGCCAATGCATTAATGGTGAACTGCTAATATAAATTAAAAACTAAAGGCATCCAGCTTTCAGTCTGCCTTTCCTTCTGTCACTTATTTTGTACTGCATGAATGAGCTATTACCTTCTTGTTTCCCTGAGATGTTGGTAGAGTGAGCAGACTCAATTTCACGGAAAGTAATGGAGTGAGATTATCCAGAATTATTTCCAGTGGGCTGACTTTGTTACATTCCTTCTGTTGTGAGAATAAAAGTAAACAACTGAACACCTTTACTGAAAGCTGAGGATCTTCGTAGTCATCACCTCTTCCTATTTCCTTGATTAGTCCAACATTTTGGGTTTAGCTATGCTCAATTAACTCATGCAGGAATTGGTCCAGTCAGAAACAGTTGATTTAAGTGAGATAAACTGGGCATCTGTTTGGAAAAAAATGATTATCCAAAATATGCTTTCATCATGAGAAAATGAACTGTGCTGTCTCCCTATTTAAAAGCATATGCCTCTAAATAGATAAACGTCCTTTGAAAGCTTAAGAAATAGAAAATAGTAACGTTAAAACTGAAACAAGTAGACACTAAGTTAAAATTAAGTTACCAGTGTGTTAACATTTTAATATACTGGAACTTGAACTTGGTACTAGCACCTTCATCAAATCACTATATAAACTGTGTTGAATTGAAGTGATTAAAACTAGCAATAAAACCAACCACTGCAGAAGTGCTTGAAATATGTGGGGTTCTTGCATGTGTTTGTACTGGTGGTAATAAAAATACTGCCATATTTAGTCTCTGATTTGCTTTGGGGAAGAAATAAAATCAGCTGACAACAGTCCCATGTTTCGTTTCAATTACTAAAGATTTTTTTTTTCTTAAAAATAGATATAAAATTAGAGACATGGCAAATAATTAAGAGGTAATGTTCATGACATTGGAGAATATAAGGCAATAAATATATTTTGCGGGTGATTAAACGCTCAATTGAAGCTGAAGCAGTTGATAACCTCAGAAGCTGTTTATTGCAAGTGAACACCAATGCTGCAGACATTATTGCTGTGACACTGGAATATGAATCAGAATGATAACAGTGAAAAAGAAATAATGGTTTATTTTGGATCTATTTTCCTAATGGCAACAGCATTTGAAAATGTTTTGCTATTACTTTCTAGGCTGTTGGGATGTTTGCTAAATAATCTGCAGCTAACAAAAGAACTAAAGTTTTTTATTTTCAGATGAGCCTCAGTCCAGCCTCCGCAGACATACGCACAGATGAAGAGCAGAGGCGTAGATGGGTACAGAGAGGAGATGTCAAATTTCTACGCGCAGTTTCCCTCAGTTGCGCAGCTTCGGACAGAAACAAAATCAAGGGCTGACTATATGCTCTAAAGAAGATCAGTGATGGTAAGCCATGCTGTATATTTAATGATTTACTTCTCTAAAAAACACCTGGTTTTAGATGTAAAAAAAAAACCACAACAAAACAACAAAAACCAGAGAGAGAGAGACACACACTTTTTGGGGGATGGTCAAATAATCATATCATAAAATATACCCTCATATAATACTGTTTTAATATACCTATTAGAAGTGAATAGGCCTCAGCTGAATGTCACACACTATTCATAGTACCCATTTACAAATAATAAAGGAAAATTTGCCAATAATCTGTGGTAAAATATGAACAGTTCTGCTAATTCAAGTAGCACAGATGCAGCATGTGCCAAATTAGAAACTGCATAAAGCCAAAAGGCCTCTAGAATCAGTCCAATTTGTTTTCAAGTCACGGAGAAGTTTGCTTTAGATGTAGCACAGCATTATCCAGTTTGCAGAAGAAAATAGGAGCTAACCAATCTATCAGGAGCAGACATGCAAAATGGTACTCAATGCTTCTCATGCAAGCCAGATTCAGAAGAGCTAACAGGAAAAAAAAATCTTGAAAAGGAAGGATGTAATAATAGAAGTACAGTAAAGCAAATAAAGTAATTTCAAAATTACTAAACAGCAACAGTAAACGACAAATGCCTTTGGGTACGCCATCTGTTTATCCATTCCATATTATACCTTTTCATCACAATTACCTAAAGTGGTATATTTGTGTTTCTCTAATGTATGGAATTCATTACATAGTTTTGCAATGAAATTATCACACTGTGGCTGGGACATCTGCACCCTGTCATATATCATTCTATTCATTTCTAGTTAATTTAATCCTAATATCTGCCTACATGACAAGACAGATGTTCATCTATACTGTATCTTCCATAGTTTTGTGCCTTGAAGAAACTTTAAGTCACTGAAAGAATTGACATCTTTCAAACAGACATCTTATGGGTCTGGGAAGTATGCGTGTGCAGATGTGTGAATGTATGTTTGTGTTTATACGGCATATTCCTTTTTTGAGAAATGTGGGTTAGAAAACTTTTCTTTTTTCCAGCAACTTCTAGATACACACAGTTATCCATTTCATACACATAAGATTATTTTCAAAATGTACTTTGTTAATATACAGGTAAATTTATTTAATAATACCATAAATACAGAGTATTTCTGTTGAATTAATTCTTAACTCTTCCCTCAAATGTCACAGGTCCTGTTCCATCACTGACAACTTGAAGTTGTGGGCCAAACTTCCTCTTCACCTTTTGCACCTTGACCATCAAAACATGAAACAGTAATCAGGCTTTATGGTCACTGCACGTCATGTCAGAGAGGAATGTGCCAATGAGAAGCATACGTGTGTTAAAGTTACAGCACCTCTTGTATGAATCTGTGCATTGGACAGCTACAAGATGCACAGAAACTTGTATCCCATACCCAGGTGAGATAAGGTGCTTTGATCATAAATGTAAAGCACTTGCCTTACATAACTCACAGTCCTTTTCAAGTAAGGCTTCTGAGGCTATCAAAGAGCCTTGTACCTTTTGCTTACAGCACAGAACATTAGCCTGCATTTGCAGATGGACAAAGGCAGTCTTAACACAAACACGGCAAATTCTTTCAAACAGTAATGGATGGATAGAAGGTAAGAAAAGAGAGGGAGGAGAGGAAAAGAAGGAAAGGGAGGGAGGGGAGGTGTAATGGAAGCGTAATTAATTAATGAAAGATTATATTTTCAAAAAGTAACATTGTTTATTAATATGCAATGTTCAGAACTCTCACCACCCCAATCATTAATTTTCATAATAATCGGTTCTTTGTATCAGTCATGGAAACTTAATATAGGTTATACTAGGACATAGAAATAACTTGTAATTATACATAACACTAATTGAACTCCCTTCCCTTCCTTCCTTCTCCCTTCCCTTCTTTCCTTCTCCCTTCCCTTCTTTCCTTCTCCCTTCTTTCCTTCTCCCTTCTTTCCTCTTCTCCCTTCTTTCCTCTTCTTTCTCCCTTCTTTCCTCTTCTCC
>WBNM01032639.1:15403-28992 GCA_013399055.1 Ramphastos sulfuratus | reverse complement strand
CCTTTCCTCAGGGCTGTTCTCCGCCCAGTCATTGCAAAAAGCATTACAGACACTTTCGTCCCTCTGCCAGGCATGGTCTGGACTGCAAACAAGGTAGGTTTCATTTGGCAACTACAAGAAATCACAGGATCACAGGATGTTAGGGGTTGGAAGGGACCTCCACAAATAATCAAGTCCAACCCCCCTGCCAGAGCAGGACCATAGAATCTAGCGCAGGACACACCGGAATGCATCCGGATGGCTTGAAAGTCTGCAGAGGAGGAGACTCCACAACCTCTCCGGGGAGCCTGTAAACTCTTGGGTTCATTTTAGCTTCTTAAAAGGAAAAAAAACCAAACCACAGCTGTAATTGATGGCAAACTGTTATGTAGATCTAGATAAGATCAAATTCTTCCAGACTAGCAGTATATTACTAATAGTAAATATAGTACTTTATATAGTACTTTATATAGTACTTTATATCAGTTAGGTAAGTCAAAGGTTAGCAGTGAACATGTTTGCTGCCTTTATTTATTTAATTAATCTATCTATCTATCTATCTATCTATCTATCTATTTATCTTCCTATCTACCTACCTACCTATCTATTTATTTATTGGCCATGCTGCCTGCAACAGAGCCAGTGCTTCAGCTGAGACTTCTCCACTATATGACAGTCAGTTGGAAGCTCATTAGCTTCAGTTTGATTGATGCTTAAGCATCCTGGAGAATAGGAACAAGCTAGGATTGACATGAGAGCAGTGAGGAACATCTGTAAAGTCAGGAAAAATGTAAATTTTCATGTTTAGTTTATTGCACCAAAAAAATTTTTGCCTGTAAAATTCAGTAGTTTTAAGGAAAGAAAATGAAACCACTGTCTAAAATATATATATATTGCTCATTTAAAGTATTCCATCCAACTGATCATTTTATGTTGTTTTTGAATGTTCCATTGTAGTGGTCAGGAGTTAACCCTGGTAGCCATGCTGAGGAGTGGGTTTGGTAGCTGCATTCTTTGTAGGTGTTAAGAAATGGAACCTTAGGAAATCTATCTTGAGTACTTCATTCAGTTTTGGGCTCCCCAGTGTAAGAGGGACAGGGATCTGCTGGAGAAGGTCCAGTGGAGGGCTACAAGGATGATTAGGGGACTGGAGCACTGCCTGATGAGGAAAGGTTGAGGGACCTGGGGCTGTTTATTCTGGAGAAGAGAAGAGTGAGAGGTGATCTTATAAATGTTTATATATATCTGAGGGCTGGGGGTCAGGTAAATATCTGAGGGCTGTGATAGAACAAGAAGCAATGGATGTGATCTGCAGCATGGGAGGTTCCACCTCAACACAAGGGGGAACTTCTTAACTGTAAGGGTTCTAAATCACTGGAACAGGCTCCCTAGAGAGGTTGTGGAGCCTCCTTCTCTGGAGACTTTCAAGAGTTGTCTGGATGTGTCCCTCTGTGACCTGAGCTAGATTGTATGGTCCTGCTCTGGCAAGGGGGTTGAACTTGATTTCTTTGTGTCACTTCCAACCCCTGACCTGTGACCCTGTGATCCTGTGAAATGAGGAAGGTTACATTTATGCAAAGATTTGTACAAATATTTCCTCTGTCTTCTGTTGTGCAATGCATTTCAGAATCTCATTTCTTCAGTACTGAAAGACATGTTTAGACTCAAGTTTTGCATGATTAACCGCTCCTGATATTAGAATTTTAGCTCCAGCATGTATGATATAAACCATAAGGAAAAAAAATATGAAACAGTATAATTTCCATACTTATCTTAGCATTTATAGAGTTTATTTATCATTAAAAGCAATGCATAATCATAACTGGATATATGAGCAAGCTGTCAGGCACTGTGACTAATCCAAGGAGGCAAGTAATTTACCTGAGTCTGTACATTTGGCAAAAGAATAACAGATTATGGCACTCATCTTTCCAACTGATTATTCTCAGTTCGTTTTTCAAGTGCAGATTTAAATTGAGGAAATATCTTTGAACATCCAGCACAAGGACAAAACATACAGCTAATGAAATATCTTATCTCAAAGTGCTAAGAAGGTGATATGTACGTGATAAAAGTATCACCTTCCACCTGTAGTTTTGTTATCTATATTAATACATATGAATGTCTGCACTAACATGCCCATACTAACAGAAATCTTCTGGCTAGCTGAGGATAAAGCACGAATCAGTAGCCTGTCCATGGCAAGAAGAAGTCTGAGTTGCAGGATGTTAGATTTATAGAACAAACACAGGTCTATTTCTTAGTCTTTATCCAAGGTTTGACCCATATCCTGCAGAAGTTAATCAGGGCCTAATCCTGTTGTTCCAACTTCTGGAAAGATCTCACATTCTGACCCTCCAGTGAGATTCTTTTCACAAGGTGACAGCAAAAAGCTTCCAGATAAGCGCAGAAGTTGAATCTGAATGACTGCAGTGCTACAGAAGCAAAATTTCTGATGCTTCCTGCTGATTTGGATGAGGAAGGCACTTAGCACCTGCTTTGCAGGTTGTTAAAAAAGCAAGTGTCTGTAGAAAATTCACTTCGGGGAACATATTCCCTTGAACTACCTGTACATAAATCTCAGATGTCAAGTTTATTTTAATTCTTCATCATCAGTTTTCAGCTGGGCTGTTTAGCTTGGAGAGGAGGAGACTGAGAGGTGACCTCAGTAATGTTTATGACTATGTGAAAGTGTTCAGGAGAACAGAGGCAGGATCTTCTCAGTGATGTCCAGCGACAGGATAAGGGGCAGTGGGTACAAGCTGGAACACAGAAGGTTCCATGTGAACATAAGGAAAAACCTTTTCACTGTGAGGGCCACACTGGAACAGGCTGCCCTGAGAGGTTGTGGAATCTATCCTTCTGCAGATGCCTGAACGCGTTCCTGTTCTAGGTGACCCTGTGTCGTGGTAGGCCTAAACAAGCCTCTTGGGCTTGTACATGTCCTGGCTTATGCAGACATGTTTTTCTGCTCTCTCTCCTTCTGCTTTGGGGAGAGCAACCGTGGGAAAAGGGACAAAGGACCTGGCGCCACTAAGTCTGGGGTCCGGGGTCTGTCCATCACCTGTGNCCTCCCCGACACCCTGCTCTGGTAGGAGGGATGGCTTAGATGGCCTTTTGAGATCCCATCCAACCCCTAACGTTCTGTGGTGCTGTGTGGAAGAAAGTTCACTGTGGAAGAATACCTTGCATTAAATGGACATGTGAGCATTCCAACCCTTGTTAACGATTCTCATAACTGGTAGTTGTGAACCAAAAGCTTCACAGCCTGCCTGAAGGTTCATCTGAAGGGCAAGGACACCAGCTGTGAGCAACTCTGCAGAAGAAAAATCAACAACTNGAGATGTCTCTGCCTATGGCAGGGAGTTGGAACTGGATGATCCTTGAGGTCCCTTCCAACCTTACCATTCTATGATTGAGGTTAGCCTGGGCACACCTCTCCAGTCTGTCCAGGTCCCTTCCACCTAGTAAGTCGACTATGCCACACAGCTTGGTGTCATCTGCAAACTTGTAAGTCCTAGCAAGATTTGACAAATCTGGTCAAAAGACAAATTCTGCTCGTGTCAGAGCCAAAGCTGTGCATAAAAATTTATCATTTGGCAGAGTGAGACAATCTGGGGGCTGAGAACTGGGTAGCTGTGTAGGTCATTATGATTCTGCTTGATAGTCTGCTGGCCTAGAGTGGTTGAATCAGGGTCTGAAGCCGATCCCCTGTTAGCTACTTCCCAGCCAACCAACTGTGTGCAGATGGACACTTGGGTTTATGCATCTAAAAAGCAAATCAGGTCTCAGTCTGAAAAGAAATTTGCTAAAGCAACAACACTCAACACTCTTAAATTAATGCATTTTAGAAATAAATGCTGATTCTGCAGCAGAACCCTCATCATGTGGATTGTCCTTTAGAAAGGTTGCCTCAGAGCCTGCTTGTGTTTTCCCATTATGGATGAAGAGGATAAGAGGGCTGTTTCTTCTCTTTCCTGGATAATTGGAAATCTTGAGAGAAGTTTCACAGTTAAATTTCCTCCCTTAAATCAGATAACAATGTTTCTGAATGCCAGATTTGCCTGTGGAACAGCAATTCTGTAGATGAGCAGGCTGCTAAAAATGCTGCCTTGAGAGGATTTTGCAAGACTGGAAGCAGCAATACACAGCAGCTAGTCCAGTATGTCAGAAGGGAAGGAGATCCTTGAATCCTGCAGTACCTGTACTAAAACTGTTTGTGAAAGAAGAAAATGACATAAATTATGTTATCCCCTTTGAAGTAATATGCAGTTTTGGGGTAAGGCTAAGTATAAACTGTTCCATTCAGCAACTGTGATAGATTTGAACAAAACTAAAACCTCAAACTTACCATTGATCTATAAAGTACATTTTTAACCTCCAAAAGAAACTTTTTTTTTTTTTGCCAGTAGTTTTTCTGATCAGAACCCCTATTCAGTATTTCCTTAGAAAACAGGATTTACAAGGAAATTCAAAGGTCTCCTAAGATCTGAATATTTTTAGTTGTGCAGTACTTAGTGGCTTTTCCTTGTGCAGTGCTTCTTGAGACTTACAGGATTTGTTCTCTTTCCTCCTCTATCAAGTGATCTCTTCTCAGCTGTTCAATTCTGTATGAGCACATTTTGTCAATGCTGGATTTCTCTTCTCTTTCCATCTCAGAAAAAATTCTGCAGCCTATCATCATTTGGCATAATATATACTTTGTTTTATATATGCACTACCTCTCCTTGATAAAGAGCTTTTTACTAATGCAGCATCATCTGATGCATACAAAGGGCAACAGATTTACTAATTTTTAAGCATTGAAACCCACAATTAATAGACTTCAGAAGCAGAGAATGTAGTGCATCACTGCCAATTGTATTAGTCTGAAAATGATTGGTGCTAACATTGATGACAACCATAACTTACTGGAGTTCTGACCATTACTGTGCTTGCTCTGCATTAGGACAGGAGGCATTTTTGTCATAAGGAAATAAAATTTCAAAGACTTGGATTTTCTGAAGGCTCAGAACCAAATCTCAGATCTCAGCAAAGCCCAGAGCCTAAGCAACCTCTTTTATTCTCACTGGTGAACCAAATATCATTTCAGTATGCTACTAGGTTTATATTTCTTGTCTAAAACTAGGAGTGATACCTATGTTCTCAGGCTTCTTACCTGTAGGTAGTTTATCTTATCACAGTATCACAGTATAAGCAAGGTTGGAAGAGACCTCAAAGATCATCAAGTCCAACCCATTACCACAGACCTCAAGACTAGACCACGGCACCAAGTGCCACGTCCAAACCTGCCTTGAACACCTCCAGGGACGGTGACTCCACCACCTCCCTGGGCAGCCCATTCCAGTGGGGAATGACTCTCTCAGTGAAGAACTTTCTCCTCACCTCGAGCCTAAACTTCCCCTGGCACAGCTTGAGACTGTGTCCTCTTGTTCTGGTGCTGGTTGCCTGAGAGAAGAAAGCAACCTCCTGCTGGCCACAACCACCCTTCAGGTAGTTGTAGACAGCAATAAGGTCTCCCCTGAGCCTCCTCTTCAGCAGGCTAAACAATCCCAGCTCCCTCAGCCTCTCCTCATAGGGCTTGTGCTCGAGGCCTCTCACCAGCCTCGTTGCCCTTCTCTGGACACGCTCAAGCACCTCAATGTCCTTCTTAAATTGAGGGGCCCAGAACTGGACACAGTACTCAAGGTGTGGCCTAACCAGTGCAGAGTACAGGGGGAGAATGACCTCCCTGCTCCTGCTGGCCACACTATTCCTGATGCAGGCCAGGATGCCATTGGCCTTCTTGGCCACCTGGGCACACTGCTGGCTCATGTTTAGGCGGGTGTCAATCAGCACCCCCAGATCCCTTTCTGTTTGGCTGCTCTCCAGCCACTCCGACCCCAGCCTGTAGCTCTGCATGGGGTTGTTGTGGCCAAAGTGCAGCCCCCAGCACTTGGATTTGTTGAAAGCCATCCCCTTGGACTCTGCCCATCTGTCCAGGCGCTCGAGGTCCTGCTGCAGAGCCCTTCTGCCCTCCAACCCACCAACATCTGCCCCCAGCTTGGTGTCATCTGCAAACTTGCTGATGACTGTCTCAATGCCCTCGTCCAGATCATCAATGAAGATGTTAAAGAGGATGGGGCCCAGTACTGATCCCTGGGGGACACCGCTAGTGAGCGGCCTCCAGCTGGATGTGGCACCATTCACCACCACTCTCTGGGCTCGGCCCTCCAGCCAGTTCCTAACCCAGCACAGAGTGTTGCCATCCAAGCCACGAGCTAACAGCTTATACTGCAGTGAGTTTGCTCTAATCTAAAGTGCAAAGAATGAATGAGGCAAAAGTCTTCACTTTTACTTTTTCTTTGTTTTTGGGTTTTTTGGTTTTTTTTTGCTTTTGTTTTTTTTTGCTGGGAATGGGCTCTGACTTTTGCTTTAAGTGCCTGTGAAGAATACGTGAAAGAAAAAATAATGCATTTTATGCAGCGTGTATCAATCCTCTGGTAGTCTTTGATCTCTTTAAGGGTATTCAAGGTCTAAATGGCTACCACACATTCCTAGAAATAAGTGGAACTTGGATTTGAAATAATTGACACCGAAGGGAAAACATATTAAAAATGTAATCTCTATCCACTGTGGTTTGTTGGGGTTTTTCTTTCTTTTTTTTTTTCCCCAATGACAATATTAAAGGTAAACTAAGTCTTGGGTTTTTTTTTTTGTTTTGTTTTTTTTTTTTGTTGTTGGTTTTTCTTTTTTTTTTTTAAACTACTGATTTAGCCAAAGTAAAGACATTATATAATGAAAGCAGACATCTACACATAATGAAGACACCTGATTAAAAAAAAAAACATTTTGGTCAATATAAAAAGGTTACTTAACCATTTTTTTCTTACTGTTTACTTAGAAGATTTTTCCTTCTTAGTTCAAAGTCGTAAGTGGAAATGAAACAAGCAAATGAAAAGCAACAGCTCTGGAACATACTCAGTTGGCTTCAGAAAATCAAGTACTCAAGTAAGGCTTCAGAAAATCTGCAAGTAATGTATGTTTACCTCTTTGTGTTAGCATTATTTGTCCTTTACTGGACAAATGGGAGGAACTTCTCATTAATAAAGTTGGTAGGAATAAAAATATGTGTAAGACCAGACTCTACTGGTTTATGTGAATAGACTTTAAGAGGGAGGGTATTCTGGGATTTATTCACACAGTGTCACAGTATCACAGTATCACCAAGGTTGGAAGAGACCTCAAAGATCATCAAGTCCAACCCATTATCACAGACCTCAAGACTAGACCCTGCAAGGTCTGCTGAATTTCATGGTCTAGACCAAATCTTCTGGTGGAAGGAAGGGGGAAAAAAAAAAGGTAGAGTGATGCTTAATCAGAAGTGTAAGAGGTGTATATACTAAATGAGGCAGATCTCCATAGTTTCCCTTCTGTAAGAGGTGTATATACTAAATGAAGCAGATCTCCATAGTTTCCCTTCTGTAAGAGGTGTATATACTAAATGAAGCAGATCTCCATAGTTTCCCTGCCTAAGAAGAATTTCTGAACAAACCAGAGACCAAGACATCTTAGAGCCCCAACAGGACTGACAGAGATATTCACACTGGGACTGAAAGTTTTCTGGTTGCTGTGTCAGTTCTGGTGGTGGAACTTCTGCCTCATGACCTCAACTTTTTCCTAACAAGATCATAAAACCACTATCTGGAAAGGAATGGTATGACAAAGCATTGGGATGCATCAATGGCATCTCAGAATTCCTTTCAAAATGAATACTCATATCATCAGTGTTAACCTCCAAAGATGATTTCTTCATAGGTGTGTCAGAGGGTACTGAGGTCCTGGGCAAATCAATCTTAGCTTTTCCCCTTTTTTGTGCTCATCCATACATCCTAGAAATCATGATTATCTAGGTGGCAGAGAACTGAACTGAATTTCAAAGTGTTTTACCTAAAACTATCGACAGATTTGAAAATAGGATAGAAAGTAATTAAATCATACCCAATCTAGAAAGTAATATGCCTACTTTTCTTCGCAGCTAATGCCTAAATTTCACTCCTCTAAAAGAAAAGCAGCAGCCCCCAGTATTAACATTTGACACAATAGCTTGCAATTCAGCTAAGGTCTTGCTTCCATTTTTACAGGATATTCTTTATCCTCATTATGCCTTGGCCACTGCAGCCAGGAAAAAGAACAAAAGATAATACTAAAGATAACACAAAAGAAGTCATTGGCTCAAGTCCTCTGTGAAGGTTCTTGTTTAAGCCAGGCTCATGTGATCAGCCATTGCCTTGTTTTCTAATTCTTGTAGGTCTCATTCATCAATTAAAAAACAAAAAAAGCAACATACATTAATTATAAATTGCAATTAATATCAATTTCAGAGGTAAAAATGCACATCCAGGTAACAGTTATTGGAATGAGGGGAACCAGAAACCGTTTACTTCAGATTGTTCTTCCTACATGACAAAGCATTTGAGGTTCAGAAGCATCCACAGAGTCACACATTAATTTATTCTGCTTTTACTTATGTAAACAATGTTAAATATTCCTTAGCAGTCAGAGATGTGATATTGGGTGCACTGTCACACCAGTTCCTTTTCTTCTTTACTGCTAGTATCTCAGTAAAGTTCATGGCAAGACTCACAAAGAAAAAAGTGATTATAACTTCTCCCTTTTTGAGGGATCAGGTGTTCTTTGATAGTCTCTGGTGATGACATTACATTATTACAGCAGTTTGTCACTTAAATTAAAGCCATTTAGGCTGTTATTTACCGTGCAGGAGCAGAACTGATGCATTTTATTCCATTTTTAATGTGTTACTTGTTTGTTTTTACAAATGGAAGAGAAACTCTTACTTGCTGCTTAAAAAACACAGCAGTACAGAGCTTTCTTTTTTAACTGATGCATTTTATTTTATTTTTATTTCTTTATTTTTACAAATGGAAGAAAACTCTTACTTGTTGCTTAGAAGACACCAATACAAAGCTTTTTTTTTTTAACTGATGCATTTTATTTTTATTTCTTTATTTTTACAAATGGAAGAAAACTCTTACTTGTTGCTTAGAAAACAGCAATACAAAGCATTTTTTTTTTAACTGATGCATTTTATTTTATTTGTGTTTTATTTCTTGTTTTTACAAATGGAAGAAAACTTACTTGTTGCTTAGAAGACAGCAACACAAAGCTTTTTTTTTTAACTGATGCATTTTATTTTTATTTCTTTATTTTTACAAATGGAAGAAAACTCTTACTTGTTGCTTAGAAAACAGCAACACAAAGCTCTTTTTTTTTAACTGATGCATTTTATTTTATTTGTGTTTTATTTCTTTGTTTTTACAAATGGAAGAAAACTTACTTGTTGCTTAGAAGACAGCAACACAAAGCTTTTTTTTTTAACTGATGCATTTTATTTTTATTTCTTTATTTTTACAAATGGAAGAANTGAGCTGTACTAGTGGGAGGTGTCCCTGCCTATGGCAGGGGATTGGAACTGGATGATCCTTGAGGTCCCTTCCAACCTTCCCATTCTATGATTCTATGATTATTATTATGCAATCATTTTCTTTATATTTCTTCTGTTTGAGTGATAATGTGCTCTCCATTTGTATATCCACGGAACCTGCTATGGGCAATGGGTGGAAGCTGAGGCATAAGAAGTTCCATGTAAACATGTGAAAGTTTTTTCAGTGTGATGGGGACAGAACACTGGAACAGGCTGCCCAGGGTTGGTAGTCTGGCACTGTTACAAGTAATAATGTTAGACTGAGGTTTTATTGACTTGATATGCAGAAAGTTTGTAATGCAGTTGGTAGAGTAATTTTGGATCAGTTCTGAAGGCTCATTGTTCTGCACTCTGACAGGATTATCTGCTGGCTGGGAAATCCTGAACTGCCACAGCGTGATTATGATTCAGCTTAATTTCATCTTTCTGCCACTGAAACTGACACTGAGGAGATCTCAGCCTGAAATTCAGCCCCAACTCTTTCTTATTTATGTCTATTCAAATACTATTTTGGAAATATTTTCTGAAATGATTCATGACCCGTCAGCATTTTACCAAGTTGCTGTCCCTAGTTGGTGTGAGAAGTCTTTCTAGTGCAGAATGATAGGGAGTAATGTCAACCTTGACAGAAGGGAAACTCAGCAGGGA
Source organism: Ramphastos sulfuratus (assembly GCA_013399055.1). Lineage (NCBI taxonomy): Eukaryota > Metazoa > Chordata > Aves > Piciformes > Ramphastidae > Ramphastos > Ramphastos sulfuratus. The sequence goes on along the minus strand of WBNM01032639.1, from coordinate 18,881 downwards.
ATGTCTTTGCATGCTGTCAAGGCATCTCTGCTCCTTTTTATCAGAGTGCAAGAGGAAAAACCTCCCTGTAATGATGACTCATTGCTTTTGTTCAGTTCAATTTAAAAGAGCTGCAAAAACACTACTCACCACAATTAGTCTCCCCTCCATTCCTTGGAGCTCTTCATCCTGGACCAGATGGAGCAGGTCCAGAGGAGGGACATGAAAATGCTCATGGGGTTGGAGCAGCTCTGCTACAAAGCCAGGCTGAGGGAGCTGGGGGTGTTCAGTATGGAGAAGAGGAGGCTCTGGGGAAACTCAATAGCAGCCTGTCAGTACCTGAAGGGGACTACAAGAAGGCTGCAGAGAGACTTTGCAAATGGCTGCAGTGACAGAGCAATGACTTCAAAGTAGAGCAGAGCAGATTTAGATTGGATGTTAGGAACCCTCTTTACTATGAGGGTTCTATGGAACACTGGAAGAGGTTGCTAGAGAGGTGGTTGGGGCCCCATCCCTGGAAGTATTCAAGATGAGACTGGGCAGAGCTCTGGGCAAGCTGATCTAGTGAAGATCTGCTGACTGCAAGGGGACTTGGATTGGATGACATTTGGAAGTCCCTACCAGTCCAGACCATTCTATGATCCATACACAGCCTTCTTTTTACAGGGACTATCACATCGTGGGGCAACTACTATTCAAGAGGGGTCTGTGGTGTTAGAGGAAGCTTCACTCTTCCTTGAGCCCCTCAATTATTTTAGTTTTTAGTAAGGTAAATTTTTGTATTTTGTTCATGTTTTCTCATCAGCTTCTTTCAATGATAGTGGCTGTCAGAAATAAGCTTTCCTCAGAAATTTCCTTTTGAGAGTTTCAACTGCAAAATTAAATTACTGTGATTTGTTCATCTAGGTACTTAATGTAATTATATTGTGACAGATGTGAACGAACTCAAGCTTCTAAATTATGTATGAAGGAAAGAAATAGATGGCTTTGAATACTTTTTAATTGAACACAATGTGAAGATCTGTAACCTGTTAGTTTTTCTCCTCAAATCTGCTTTTAAATGGTCAAATTTCCCTTCCATTCTCATTAGGGGAAAAAAAACACCCAAACCAAAACAATGCTAATAAATAAACCCCCCCCCAAACCACACAAAACTCAAAAAAAACCAACCCCCAAATAATACTTGAATGAAATATTTTTTATTATCTCACATTGTAGTGAAAGGTTTATTGAATATCATGCAAATATCTCAACTGATAATAATAAATAATATCAATATTTAAAATATCAATATTAACAAGATCAATATTAATAATATCAATAATATCAATATCAAGGTCTTGTAATGACAGGACCAGGTGCAATGGGTTTAAACTGGCAGAGGGGAGATTGAAACTGGATGTTAGGAGGAAGTTCTTTGCAGTGAGGGTGGTGAGGCACTGGCACAGGTTGTGGCTGCTCCCTCCCTGGAGGTGTTCAAGGCCAGGCTGGATGAGGCCTTGAGTGACCTGTGCTAGTGGGAGGTGTCCCTGCCTATGGCAGGGGGGTGGGACTAAATGATCCTTGAGGTCCCTTCCAACCTCACTATTCTATGATTCTAATATGGTTATTCAAATAATGTTAAATTGGTAACACAAATTAGCTCAAGAGAAGCAACTCCAAACTCAAGCTGAAAGTATGCTGCTATTTGGAATACTATGTCCAGTTCTGGGACCCTCAGTTCAAGAAAGACCTCAGGGAACTCCTAGAAAGAGTCCAGGGAATGCTCTCCTTAGGAAAGCTGAAGGAGCTGGAGCTGTGCTGCTTGGAGAGGAGGAGTCTGAGGAGTGACCTCATGAATGGTTAGAAATATGTAAAGGTGAGTGCCAAGAGGATGGAGCCAGGCTCTGGTGGGTGACACCCAATGCCAGGACAAGGGGCAATGGGTGGGAGTTGAGGCATAGAAAGTTCCATGGAAACATGAGGAAAATGTTTTCCTGTGAGGGTGACAGATCAGTGGAACAGGCTGCCCAGGGCAGTTGTGGAGTCTCCCTCTCTGGAGATATTCAAGAGCTGCCTGGATGTGTTCCTGTGTGATCTGCTCTAGGTGATGCTGCTCTGGCAGGGGGGTTGGATTGGTTGAGCTTTTGAGGTCCCTTCCAGCCTCTAACCTTCTGTGATTCTGTGATTTGTATTCAATTTAAACCAAAACAAGCTGAAGTATAATGGTAGAGTTGGGAAGACCTTGGAAGGTCCAGGGGTAATAGATATATTCCAGGTATATTCTAATAGTTACCTTTTAAGTTTTATTTAATTTTAATTATTTAATACAGCAACATTAACATGTATTTGGAAGAAATAGACTCTTTAAATGTTAATGCTTTAAGGTAGGCTGAACATGAGCCAGCAGTGTGGCCAGGAAAGCCAATGGCATCCTGGCCTGGATCAGGAACAGCGTGGCCCGCAGGACAAGGGAGATTATTCTGCCACTGTACTCAGCACTGGTCAGGCCACAACCTGAGTCCTGTGTCCAGTTCTGAGCCCCTCAATTCAAGAGAGATGTTGAGGTGCTGGAATGTGTCCAGAGAAGGGCAACAAAGCTGGTGAGGGGCCTGGAGCATAGTCCTGTGAGGAGAGGCTGAGGGAGCTGGGGGTGTGCAGCCTGGAAAAGAGGAGGCTAAGGGCCGCCCTCATTGCTCTCTACAACTACCTGAAAGGAGACTGTAGCCAGGTGGGGTTGGTCGCTTCTCCCAGGCAACCAGCAACAGAACAAGGGGACAGTCTCAAGTTATGCCAGAGAAGATCTAGGCTGGATCTTAGGAGGAAGTTCTTGACAGAGAGAGTGATTGGCATTGGAATGGGCTGCCTAGGGAGGTGGTGGAGTCGCCGTCCCTGGAGGTGTTGAAGAAAAGCCTGGATGAGGCACTTGGGGCCATGGTCTAGTTGGTTGGCTAGGGTTGGGTGATAGGTTGGGCTGGGGGAGGTTGGAGGTCTCTTTCAACCTGGTTTACTTTATAATTCTATGAAATTTTATGTAATTTTATGTAATTACCATGTTGAACATATCTGGAAAGTACTGATATACTAAAAACTAAGCAGAAAATTTAAGTTTTGTATTTAATAGCACTTTACTTGTTTTATTACAAACCAGAAAAAAACAAAATCCCCACTTGATGTTATTTATGTCAGGATCATAACAAACAGATTAATAACTCTCAAGAGACACATTTCTTTAAAATAAAATATTTTAAAAGCTTCTGGCTTTAGTTAAAAAAAAAAATAAAATCATTAATCAGATATGAGATGAGATTGTAATTTTTCAGTTGCTCATGGTGGGTGAGCCAAAGTTCTGCCAGAGCAAATTTCAGAATAATGGCTTCACGTTTGGCAAAGCAGGGCAGACTGGAGAGCTGGGCAAAGATCCTGCATCTGAGAAGGAATAATAAACTGCAGCAGTACAGGCTGGGAGATGATCTGCTGGGGAGCAACTCTGTGGAAAAGGACCTGGGAGTGCTGGTGG
>WBNM01032638.1:44767-69817 GCA_013399055.1 Ramphastos sulfuratus | reverse complement strand
GCTATATACTGTGATACTGTGAATGGTGTCAATGGTGGTGTCAGATTTGCCCAGCATCACAATCTCAGTGTAAAGTCAATCCGACATGTATGAAACTTTATATCTGGATAAATTAAAAGATAAAATTCATGAAGCAATCCAGATGAGATGCCAGTGTTTGTCTCTCCTTCCCAAATACATCACAGTTAAAGTGACACAGAAAAGAAAAAAAACCAAAACACGCTCTCCTGCAAAACTATCTAGCACAAAAGTATGATGATCCTTGTAACCCACACTGTAGGACTTCCATTAAATTCCCCTGAAGCTAGTGATTTTAAAGTTAATCAATAAATTATATACTTTAAGATGTTAATACTGTTTAGGATGCCTAATGACTGAAGAGGGAAGTACGCTAAATGCAACTGCAACAATTCATCAGCTGCACAGGCAATTAACAAGTGTCAATCAACCTGCAACTATTTACCACATAACCTTGTTAAACTTCAGTTAAGGCCACTCCTTAACTACTTTAGTAACTCCCCTGTTCTGAATCCACCCTTATTTCTTTTGTCCAAGATCTAAGCTCTTACCAAATCCTCCCACTTGCTCCAGCTACAGATAGTTTTCATCTACTCCAGTGCCTAAGCCATTTTGATATATCACATCATTATTGTTCTAAAAGATTTCTTGACAGTTCTTAAAGTACTGATGGGGTTTAGAAGTAGAAATACTTTTGCAATCATATAACTCTACGTATCTGCATACCTAAAACTAACAAGAACGAGCTGTGAAATATCTGCCCACCCCAAGGCATTTAGATAAGGAAACAATGACTCTTACAGAGACCCTGAGAGCCAGAGACATCGAGATAAGGAAGCGAAGACGCCTAAAGAGACCCTGAAACTGGCCAGAACCGACCTAGAAGTTTGGACTCAGTGATAAGCTATAAAGCTCAGCACATTTTGCAACCAATACGGCAGCGCAAGGAAGGCTGCCACCTTCATCCCTAGGACCCCAGAGAACACCGCCAGGGTAGCACCCGCCTGTGTAAAAGATAAGGATCGTGGGCGGGCAGACGTAAAACGCCTCCCGAAGTATTTTGTATATGCATAAACTTTCCCTGGATCTCTCGTGAGTATGTAATAAGTAACAACATATAAACCGCAAGGTTGGGACCCAGGGTGTGCGCGTTCTTTGGTGGAGAGATCCCCTGCGCACCAGTGCGCTTAATAAGCATACCTGCTTTATAACCTTTTGGGTTATAAGTTTTTTTTTCTCCGTGTGTCAGTACAATTCTAAGAGTCAGTAGTTCTTGTTCTACCAAGCTAAGCACCGATTTAATTACCAAAGAGTTTGTCAATACATAATTCCAAGGTTCCTCCTCAAATGGGGTTCAAGACCTCCACTATACAGTAACAATTACCAGCCTTGAAAGTGGTCTGCCTATTAAGCTTACATTTTTCTGAGCTTCAAATTCACATCTTATTACACAACTAAGCTAAAAAATTACAGCAATAATGTCCTAAACAGGAGTATTCTGACTGTTGTGCCAGAGGAGCTTCTTTCCAGGTTAGCCAACCAATCAACAGCCACATCAAGCTGCCCTCAGATAAAGGGGGAAGCAACAAACTAGTGGACATAGCAATCTCATTATCCATTACAAGTCCTCAGACAGCAGCAATCTGTGAGAGGCATAGCACTTTTACCTGGCCACATGTCAATACTAGATGCAAGAGTATTTTTATAGCAGAAATATCTCAAAAACTTGACAAATATAACTACATTAACTCCCCGAAATACTGTAATAGCTAAACATTCTGCTTAAAAGTCTGATACATTGGTAGAAATGCTTTATTGCTGTCAAGGTGTAGTGATCATGTGCAGACATGAAAGGAAACAAAGCATAAGAACACTAAGGGATATTGTCTTCATGTGAAATTTGATTTCAGAAAGAAAGAGATACGTTGTTTAAATTCAGTTTTTAAAACTCATTGCATTTAAATGCTAGTTAACCAACAAGACAGTAAGATTACTGAAAAGCCTGCAAAATAAATCAAAGCATCATACAAATATTGTTCTGGATAACTGAAAAGTCTACTAATGACCCTTAGAAGTAAGTACTCTACATGTACTGCTGTTGGAACAAGCTGTAAATGATGATTTACAGACTACTAGAATTCCTCAGAATAGTAGAACCAGTCAATCTCAAACAACAAAAAGTAACCAATACAAAGCTAAGGGTCACAGCACAGCTCCAAAGCATTCCAACCAAAGTTGTCAACACAAACGCACATACCAATCCACCTCACAGAGATACTCAATTTTGGTTTATACAAATGCAGTCAGTGTCAACATACAAGGTTAATTTTTGATACAATACAGGAGCTTTCATCTTTAAAGTAACAATAAAACCATGCACCATCACCCCATTGTCCTCCCTAATACACTGGTAGCAACTGCAGACAGACATAGTATTTTTGAGGGTTTAGTTTCCTTCTGTAAAACAAACAGGGAACACAAAGTAGTATTTTTCCTTTTTTTCAAAGCATGGTTTAACAGATACAAAGTTGCAGTCTAATCACAGACATTCATGAACACAGAAGTTAGCTTTTAGAGACTGTTACGGTACTATTTCAAAAGACTGGCATAGATTCACAGGCAGTCGTATCTAGGAAGAAGACACACGCAAATCAAAATACCTTTGCTTAGGATATAACCTCGAACCATATCACTAACATGGTACCAAAAAAAGGGATTCAGTTACCTTCTACTCACTGAAACAGAGTGCCAAAAAGCAGCTAATACACTACTATGTCCCAGATGCTGTGCTGCCTCCCTGTATAGTGTTACCATTCCTGGAGCCTGAGTACTCAAAACATTTCAACAGATAAAATCCAAACTGAATTAGGAAAGAACAGATGTAGTGGGACAAACCAAGCATTCAACTACCCCAGAACCCTGCCTCCATCAGCAGCAAGAAGTTTTGCCCATTTCAGAGACATATGTCTCTACATGGAGAGCAGAAATCAACAGAACAGTTGCAAAAATGAGTATCAGAGCATAAGAATACAAAGTATATGCTGATACATCAGCACAATATGCTCCCTGTCACAAAAAGATTTGCACGCCGGAAGATTCCTGAGACAGAAGTGACTGGCTACTTTTTCTTCTCCTAAATTATCAGCCCTAATGTATTTTTCCCCAACCAATTTGTCTAGTCCTGAATCAACACCAAGCAAGCTTTACAGTTTCACAACTTAAACACACGTGTGATAAACCAGTTTCTCTGCTTACTCTGAACTTGCCACTTGTTGAGAAACCCCTCATATTAGAGGAAATGGTGAGTAATCAAAGCCTACTCTCACTCCCTGTAGTACTCGTGCCTTTCTTTCATTCCTCAGTCTGCATTCCCTCATTCTCTCACACTCAATTCCTCCTTGCTATGAAAGCCAAACTATGCTTCTGATCACATTTCTACTCTCTGAACCTTTTCACAGCTCTGCTATGACCTTTGTGAGGTTGGGGACCAGAGTTGGACACTATTCAAAGTAAAAAAGGACCCTGGATTATTAACTGCCACTCTCAAATAAATCTTCTTGATTACACTTTGTTCTCTAAGTAATAAGAAAACGTACCATTGTGTTTCCTTCTTGGCTACTACTAAATATTAAGCTAACATTTTTAAGGTAATCATTGTAATGTAATCATCTATTTCTGAATGTACAGATGATTTAATTTTACAAAGAAAAAGCAACTTTCCAGTGTAACTAAGGAGTAAAGCCACAGCTGCAGAAACAGAAGTGATCCCAATGAACCTGTAAGCACTTAGTATCTCTTGTGTGATATCAAAAGCACAAAATACTATCTACACAAGTATTCAGTGACTGTACACTGCAGCATATGCTTCCAACCTATCAGTCTGAAAACAGAAAAGTACTTTCTTCCTCCCAATACATTACGTCACAAGCAGTCTAATCCCAAAAAAAAAAAAAACCCAGCACAATTTTTTTTCAAAAATATGTCCTGTAAAGTTGTGTTAAGTGGATAATCTAATGCTTTCCATTACAATTTTTTCTTCATTAAAATAATGAAAAAGAAAAATAATTAGCTGGGTAAGACGTTGTTAACAGAGGAAGCAACATTACTGGAAGCAGTGCTATCCAAAATGGTCCTTTAACCATTTAGATATTAGAAACAAGTTCTCAATTTTACAGTCCAGGTACTTCCAACAACAACTAATAGATCTGTACCGCTATTTCGGTAAGCCTGGGGTCAAGTACTGGGTCCACCCAGTGACATACTGGGTATGTGTCAAGGATAATTCTAAAATACTGTCTCTTAAAGCTTCTAAACCTTAAAATGCCAGGAAAAAAATTACTTATTACACAAAATAAATTATTCCAGATCTCCACCTTTACGACAACTTAAAAGTTATCCAGCTTTATTTTCCTCTCTGCCAATGAGCCATTTTTGCGTCTTCATCTCCAGATTGTACTAATTCAGGTAGAATGCACACTGAATCAGTAGGCTAAATCTCTGTGCGTTGAATCCAAGACACCAAAATGCATGTCAAGCTGAGCAACTGCTTTACAAGTTACCTCAGCGTGCTCTGGAAAAAGTTCTTTTAAAATCAGTACACCATTACAACTTGGATAGTCCTCGCCCATGCCAATTTTGAACAGAAGCAGAATCTGCCGTATGAGAGAAAACTCTAAACATATCAAGTCAGTATCTTCAGCTGCTTCAGTTTAGACAGCTTTTACAGATACTTCTTCATGGTTATGTGCCCTTGTGGCCAAGAGGGCTAATGCTATCCTGGGGTGCATCAAGAAAAGTGCATCCCGTCCAGCAGATCAAGAGAGGTTCTTCCCCTCTACTCAGCCCTGGTGAGACTACACCTGGAATGCTGTGTCTAATTTTGGGCTCCCCAGTTCAAAAGAGATAGGTATCTGCCAGAGTCCAATAGAGGGCCATGAGGATGGTTGGAGTACTTGAGCTTCTCCCCTATGGAGAAAGACTGACAGACCTGAGGCTGTTTAGTCTGCAGAAGAGAAGACTGAGAGGGGATCTGATCAATGCCTATAAATATCTGAGGGGTGGGTGTCAAGGGGAGAAGGCAAATCTGTTTTTGGTGGCAGTAATAAGACAAGGAGCAATGGATAAAAACTGGAACNGACAAGGAGCAATGGATACAAACTGGAACATAGAAGGTTTCACCTCAACTTGAGGAGAAACTTCTCTACAGTGACGGTGACAGAGCACTGGAACAGGCTGCCCAGAGAGGTTGTGGAGTCTCCTCTTCTGGAGACTTTCAAACCTACCTGGATGCATTCCTGTGTGGGCTACCCTAGGTGATTCTGCTATGGCAGGGAGGTTGGACTCAATCTCCAGAGATCCCATGCAACCTCTAACAGTCTGTGATTCGGTGAATTTATTCTGTTTGTGAATGGGTGATATGAGAGTTGATGACATAACCAAGCTATTTTAAAATTACTTTTGGTTTTGACAAAATCTGCCTCTTAAAGGGGGATGCCATCCAGAGGGACCTGGACAGTCTGGAGAGGTGGGCCCAGGCCAACCTCGTGAAATTCAACAAGGCCAAGGGTAAGGTCCTGCACCTGGGCTGGCACAAGCCCAAGCACAAATACAGGCTGGGTGGGGAATAGCTGGAGAGCAGCCCTGAGGAAAAGAACCTGGGGGTCTGGAGCAATGAAAAGCTCAACAGGAGCCTGCAGTGTGCACGTGAAGCCCAANTGCCTTCCAACATAAACCATTCTGTGATTCTATGATTCCAAAAGAATTAAAACTGTCATATTTCAGATAGATATTTCAATTTAGACATTGTTATTTCCCACCTTTTTACCTAAATTAATGGAGTTCTTCATTGACTCTTTTAGCTGCATCATCATTTCTAGAAATGCTCAAATCTACTCCTGCCTATTTAAACACTGTTTAGAAGTGACCTGAGTGCTAAGAGTTGTGTCAATTAGTCCATGATAAAAGAAGAGAACGTTGCACTTCAGGAGAGTTTCTCATCAGATTGTTCTGTTTCATTAGAATAAAAGTACAAGTTTCCTTCTAGTACTTGCATTAATGATTGAAAACCTGGAAGTCCTAAGTTTTGTGCTTAAAACAAAGTAAAACATTTTAATCTGTGTAGTGTCTAGATATTCTAGTACTGCAAAACCGAAACAGAATAGCTGGTTGTCAGTTCTTAAAAAGAACAATTTTTTCTAAGCAAAAAGCTGTATAAAATGAATCCAGAACTTAAAGAGTTGCCAAGAGTGATGTCTGGCAACAGAACTGACTTCAGAGGAAGTTTTGACTATATTATTGCCACATTCACGCCGTGAATGGTGCTGTCAGCTAGCATCTGAAGTGCCCAATTCAAATGGAGTTGATGGCTCAGACTAATACCTGCAAATAATAACACGGGCTGCCTTTCCTTCTTTTTGGTCTCCTGTTTCCTAAATATCCTCATCAACCATAGCAAGACTCAGTGAAGAAATAAAAAAAAGCCCAAAGAGCTATAGTAACAGACACTGCTTATTTCAAAAGAAAGAATGTGCAACCTGCCTGTGTATATAAAAAAAGTAAAATTCACTTTTTCTGAGAAGAACCTGTAATCAATAGATGAAGGAACGCAAACGGAAACCAATGCAGCCATAACAAGGAACAGAACAACATTTACCTATCATTATCAGCAAGAAATAAATACTGCATTTTAATTCACCAGTTCCACAGGCAGACTAGAAAAAATATTTGGGTAGTGTTTATATCCTTATTTTGTGAGGGTGAGGGGTGTCATCAGAAGTAGCAAATGTCAGTCACCAAACACTGCAGACAACACTTAGAGCTGGTACACTCACCTAGGCACTGGTCTTCACTCTACATTCTATCTGCCCTATGCCTACAATATCAATAAAGCATACGCACTAGAAGAGCAGACTTAAGTGTGAGCACATTAAGCTACTAGATTATTTTTTAAAATAATTTTTCATTATCTGTATGAAAACAATTCTTAAAAGTATCCTCTTCTTCAGGTTTGTATCAATAAAATTTGCACACACGTTATATTGTATTTCAATGAAGAAATAGCTGTCTGTGTTCTCTTAGGAAAAATGGCTCAGGAGAAATGCATTTGCAATGCATTGCAAAGATTAGGTAATACTACATTCCTTGCCCACACACACACACAGTTTTTCCATTATGTGTGCTTATATGTAGGAAAAGCAAGAAAGAAAAAAACCCAAACACACTGCTTTGATCAGCAGCTGCAAAACATTACCAGGAGAGATGTTAAAAACTTCAGGCACCTAGCAGTATTTTATAATGGCAGACAACACCTTTAGTTTCAAGAGAATCAGAATAGGCTTCTGTAGTAGTTCTCCTCCTTTCTGTGCTCCCTTATCACAAGTATTTTAGCTCTTTTGTAAGGTCAAAAAACACTCAGGGATTCAATGAGTGAAGACAAAGGAACAAAAAAACCAAAAGACATGCACAGGAAACTCCAATTTGAAAACATGGCAGAAGCAGCTCAATGTTAAATTAGAAAGTGGTCTGCTTTCCTCAAACTCCAAAGTTTAGGATGAAACAAACTCTTACTAAAACCACAAAGACTTGATTTTTTTTTAAATCAACGGTAATCTGCAATTAAATCTACTGACACTCTAACAAGGGTTCCAGTGCGAACAGAAACGCTCCTGTGACCTCATATAAGCAGGAAAGGCTCCTGTCTTGAAGAGTTTTCACTGTAAAAATATCTAGTTATAACCTAGGTATATCCTAGTTATAACCTAGATATATCAGAAGTAATTCTTTAAAATGAGGAATAAATTTGGTCAAGACTTATATCCAGGAAAGCACAAATAATTGTTTCAGAGTCCGAAATTGTTTGCCTTACCTGACAACTTTAAATCCTTCCTAAAGGACAACAAATGGTCTAATTTACCTAATAGCGTATCTGTAGCTTAAAGCATAGATGTGAGAATTGCTCATCAGTATTTGAACCACAAATAATGCAACTTCAAAATTCCCATTTTTAAGGAGACAGCAGTTTTTGATACTTTGTTCAGAATATTTAGAACTAACATACTTGGCATGCATACCTGAAACGTGCAGCTGTTTGCAGACATGAACAAGACTTTCCTCATGCTATGGCTTTATAAATTCTTGCAATTACCTTTTTCCCAATGCTGCTATTACATAGACTATGTCTTTTTGTGAAGTCAGTTATGGGCAACTGAATTACTTGCCTGAGGAGCAGGGATGCAGAAAACTCTGGCAGGACCTGATTCACTAGGTATCAAATGAAGTTTGCACTCCATAGTGCATGGTAATTTTCTTGAAAGAAAATTCAGTTTCTCATGTGAGAAAATTAAAGGTGATCTAGGATCTGAAGGCAGATATAGATACAACTTTTGCACATTTTAAAGCATTTCAGCTAGAAAGGAGTGGGAAAGCAAAAGGCAAGTTTGTGTTTCTTCTGTTAAGAACCTCTGCCAGGTTCAAGTGCGACAGAGATTTCTTTGTGCTTATGACAGGTGCATAAAGTGATAATGGGAATAATGACAAAATTTTACAGAAGAACCCACAATACCCAAGGACTTTAAATTCAGCATTATAGGAGCCTCACTTTACACTCTTTCATAATCAAGTATCCTAGTATGAAAGGATAATCAGGCCAGCAGTCTCTTCTGTTCCTGAGGACTAACTCTTTTTCTAAAAATCACGTTATGTTTAATTCCTGTTGACATCTGTGTTTCATCTGTAGGCTGCAAAATATTAGCTTGATTGCTTACCTAGCTAAGCTAGCAGTTCTAGAGTCATACCAAACCGATCCCTTTCATGCTTCTAGACTTGTGCTTCAGAAATAGTATGAAGATGTGAACAGGTCAGAGTTGCAGTTTCAAAAAGTTTTTTTTATCACTTAAAAGTGTAATGAATTAAGCAATTACCTCAGTTTTTGTTGACGAAAGTGCTGCTTCAGTGTGGAGAATCAGTCTGTTGTAGTCATGAGGCATCTACTCCTTACACCTTTAAAGTTCTTATGGGTATTTGTATTCTCTGGTAAAATTAGTTGTCTGTTGTGATTTGTGGTAGGTTGAGGGGAGTAAGATGACTAAACAGATTGTGAAATCAAGGTCTATTAAGAAAACAGTGATTTTTTTCAGGGGACTGGCATGCTTGCTAGGTACTTCAGTAGTGGTGTCTGTCCTTCTCCTTTCTTGGTTTCTACTGCTGCTCCTGGTAAATCTAGAGCTGGCAGAGGTGGTGGTAATGCTGTGACTACAATAAATAAGGATATAACTCTGCCACTGATCAAAGTATTTTTTGTGTTTTCTGTCCTCTGAAGAACTCTGATTTAGGGAAGTTTGGAATGGGGGAAGTGTTACTGATAGAAGCATACTAATGGATATAAGGATAGATCCAAGAACCACTGCACAACTTACAGTTAGCGGCATAGGTTACTTCTGAGTAGAAGGCTTGTTCCAGTTGATGTTGGTCTGAGTCCTACTATGCTGTACTTCACACAGTGCTGTTTACTAATGTTTCTCTGTTCTGCTGTGTGTTTACAGTCTGCTGTGGAGGGTCAGAGGGTAAGGAGCCAGTGTGGGCTAAATGTTACGCTGGCAAACACAGTGCATCTGTTGGGCCTAGACTGTTGGAGGAAGTGTGCTGTTATGTCTGCTGTTCTGCAGAGGAAAGGATCAAACTTCCTCCTTTCTGAGGGTCATACTGTAATGTAAGTATCTTGAATAAAGCAGCCTTTTAAGTCTTAAATTCTTTTAGATGGTTTACATGAACTCTGAGTGACTGATACATAGATATATAAGGCTGTTTAATGTGGGGAGGAGGAGAGGTAAAGGCTTAAAAAGAGAGGTCCAATTTTGAATTAAATGTCATTAAAACTAAGTAGTCTATGAGATCTATTGAATTCTAATAATGCTATGTTATGTGAGTAATGAAGGGTTGTAGACCAATTCCTTAGGCCAGTTTTCCAGTATTATAGAGAAGGCTATTTACTTAATTAAAAGTTGGAAGATGGCTTGTTGCTTTGTAAGCTTTGTAAGCATACTAAGACTTCCTTTATGGTAGCTTTATTCCCTCACATCTTAATACAGGGCTTACATACAGGTCATATCCCCTTAACATTTTCTGTATTGAAAAAGTGTAAAAAACTTATACTTGGATTCATCACATCTTGTGTAAATGCAACATCAGACTGGCCTTGCTAGGCAGTCAACTGAACAAAACTTTATGCCAAGAGGACAGCTGGACTGAGTTGGATCAGTACGGTGTTATTCCTGACTAGATTTTAAGGCCACATCTAGATCTTAATCAAAGAAACAGAAGTGCTTCTTTAAAGGTCAGTTAAATCTCTGAACTACTTAGAGAAACCTCAAACTATTGACTTTGCTTATGTTTGCTTTTGGATATTTTCAATAGGATGCATATTGAAGCCACTCACTTTACAAATATGTCCCCTCAGTACTCATCATCTCACTATGTATGTAGATAAAACATTCCACAATACACTCACTCAGTAATACTTACCCCAGTGTCTGTTCAGTGTCATTAAGCTGCACAATATGAGCTCCTCACGACCACTATTCCCATCTCACAGCACAACTCCATCAAACAAATTTTTATCTGAATGTGCAGATACTGCTGTAAATAGAGAACAGGAGTCTAGCCTCAACTAGCCTGAAACCTGTCAATAGCTATTGAGCAATGGAGCATTTACTGCGAATGAAGGTGTTTCATTATTAAAAAGTAGAGATGCAATTTTGGTGTTGTTTCATTGTTAGCGTTGTCTGAACCACCTTTTGGTTTGGAGGTTTGTTTTGCACTGTGGTTTGTTTTTTTTTTTTTTTGGGGGGGGGGGGNGGGGGGGGGGGGGGGGCGGGGGGTCGCCCTTTAGTTTTTAAGGTAGTTTCTTGAGAAATGGAAGAACCTTTCATTACAAAATTTTCTGCTCACCTCTGTCATTTGACCTATGTCTACAAGTTTAGTGGGCTGTTTGTTCATTTTAAGGTGTTGTGCTCCAGACAGCCAGGGTATTTGTTAATTTTGTCAAGTGACAGACTGGGTGGTGCATGTGTGACAAACTCCCTAGAGGCCACTTCCAGGCTCTGGAAATCAAATCGAATTATTGGGGAAAGGCCAGCTTGGTAGTCTTGCTTGAAGTGTTTCTCATTCTTGCAAATTTCTTGGAAATATTTCACTGTTACTTTGTAAATAAGAGAAAATTATTTATGAAATTCCTTCCTGGGATCTTGAAACTAAGAGGAATGTCTGATGTCAGGTTCATCATAGTCTGTTTCTGTATACATTTGCACCTGATTGTACGACCCAAGGAAGTATCTGGAGGTGAGAGGTATTTCAAGGAAAAAAGCTGAAAAGGTGCTGTGTATTTGTTATGGGTTTTTTTTTTGGGGGGGGGGGGGGGGAGGAGTTTTTGTCTATTTACTTATTTGTTTGTCAAAATAACTTTTCATTCTCCTAGGGAGACTTTTGATAGCTGAAAAAAAATCAGGTTAAAAATTCAGATTTCCTTTTGGAGAAGGAAGCAGTCCCACTACCTGCTTTCAGGTTTTGTTTTTCTTATCTGCAAGCTTTTGAAATACTGCTTATGCAAAAGCAGCTTTGGATAAAGATGTTCCTAAATCACTGTGGGAAATTGAAAATTTCAGCTGTATTGAAAGGATATATTCATGTTTGGGTACTTCGTATTTTGTATACAATAGCAAACACGTGTTCATTGGTGTAAACTCAAGAAAAAAAGTGGAGTGTCGAGGGAACCTGAAAGCCATAGTATGCTTAAACCTCAGCATCAGACTGCTAGCTATATGGCTATCTTAAGCATGGGATAAATGGATAGAGGAAGGAGACTTCTGTAAATTTCTCTAGTTCACACATCTAGCTTTGTACTACTCTGCAGTGACTCACGTACCTGCAAATAGCCAATGGTGCAGTAAAGTTTAATTGTCCCCAGTGTTTGAGATCTTTGTAAAAGTCATTTGTTCTTCCTTCCCATCCTCTTTTTGCTGTTTCTACACAGCAGATGAGTTTCTTGCTAAGATACGTTCTTTTCCCCCTCTAGATCAAATTGACTCACAAGTGCATACAGTACTACTACACAATTGATGAGCTTAATCCATGAGCTCTTGATGTAACCCTTTAACTAACAGGTATAACTTGTTCGACTAATAAACAATTTGGGTAACAGTACTGGAAGGCTTAGTTCAAGCAGATTCTTTAACTGAGCATAGGAGCCAGTGGTGACGTATGGCTTGTAGTAATACAATTGTTTTCTTCAGGTAATTTTTTTTTTTTTGAACCAGGCAGTTTATGCTACCAAGCAAATGCAGCTGGTATGGTAAAAAGCCTGAAAGGTTAGCCTGATCCTTAGTCTTAGACCAGCTGAGTAAAAATGGAAGTTACTGCATATTGCCTACTTCAATCCCTTTCCAGTCAAGTGCTGAGGTCATCCTGGTTTTGAGCTCTGCAAACTTCCAACTACACGTGGTAGGCAGTTTTCCTTCTTCTGTGTAGCTAATACAGAGAAGCAGCCTCATATTTGTCATGAGAGACCTGCTGGTAGCTACTTCTGTATGTCCTGTATAGAGTTAAGGTGGTGTTTTCCTCCATAGGGCACATGCAGGAATCTGTTTCAGAGTTTTTATTGCTGTGTTCAGGTTTTGTATGGATCACTGTTTAGCAGCTCTGTTGCTCTTAGGACAGCAAGCAGTGATATACCACTATATGCTAAATGCTTCAAAAGGGCAGAGGCACAGCAAACTCCCATTTCTAAAACACAGATTTTTCATATGTCATCTTTATCTTACCTTCCTTAATATCACTGCTCTGATGACTGAGGGTCTCTCTTAAGAGTCTTCCTGTCAGTGGTCTCCATTTGACCATTATCTTTGGATACTGTAAAAATTTTCAAAAATCCCAAGAAAATTTAACTATTCTGCCTGGCTGCCTGGGTTAATCAAGGCAGCCTAGGGTATTTTTGATCTATTCATCTTGATCCAAAACTCACTAAACTAAGGAAGGAAGATCTGCTACAACAGAAATTACCCTTTAAGATATAAAAAAAATCTCGATTCATATAACCTAGAAGAGAAATACTTGCTAACTAGAATTTAAAGCAACATACAGAAAGTAAAAACAGCTATATGCTAATATGTCAATAGAGTAAGTGGTTGCACTGTCAAAAGTCAGAGTAACACCTGGAAAGCACATGCAACATTAATAGACCCAGAACATAGGAACTCTTAATCATTTAATTTTGCTTCTTCCCTTTACTGCCTTCTCATCTGCATTTTTTATCAAAAATTAATTCTCTTCCACTGAAGACAACATTGTCAAGAAGATAGACTCTGAGAAGCCGATTTTATAAGACAAGTAGATTTGTAGGTTATCTGTGAAATACAACAGGACTTTAATAGTAATTTGCAGGCCTGTGAGCATAACAGTCATCTTCTTGTCTTTTATACAGCATGTTTAACTTCTTAACAATGGAATCTACCCGCATAAAATTCCATAGAAGTTTTAACATCCAAGGAATTTAGAAGTTGAGAACAAAGGAACATCAATAGAATAGAATTAAATCCCCAGATTTGTAATTTGCATAAAGTTCCACTTGCAATACATCAACTGCTAAGTCTCTGGAATTAACACTCCAAAAACACAAGTTGTAGCAAATATAGTAAGGATTATCCCTCTGGCACATTTTTAATAAGTATCATAGAAAGTGTCAAAATTACTTAGCAGGAGATGTCACTTTCAAAACCTCTCCTAACAAGAATCTACAATCTTACAGGAGACCAGCCTGATAGTTTCAAGATTACTTTTGTTGTTAGTGGTGGGTTTTGCCACACAGGCAAAGTACTGGAGCAGAAATAGCAAGAACCTAAATGGAACCTATTTCAAATTACAACCTTAGGTGGCGCCTGCAGTAGTGCCGTCATCTTTCAGAAAGTATGCCAGACCTGAAAGTAACATCTACTGATACGATACTGTTACCAGCTTTCTCTGAAAAACAATCCTAGAACCAAGTACTAGGGAGCAGCCACTTCAGAGGGCTTAGAGTAACATCACAAAACAAAGTTGGAAAAGATAGCCAGTTCTTCTGAGTTTGAAGAATGCTGGGAAGCAGTCAAAAGTAAAATCTACTATTTTTCTACCAAAATGCAAATATCAACTTCTTGCTATTTCAGAGGCTGCTGCAGCTAACAAGACTTTACAGCAAGATCAACATAAATGAGGTTACCACCGAGTCCAAACTGACTTTTCACATACACCATCAAAGATTGCAAGCACAATGTACACTCATGCATTAGCTGTTTTTTTATTTAAGCTTAAAGAGCAGTTCAATTTCAATGGCTTAAAATTAATTTCACACGAATATTATTATGCATGGCAAAAGCGGCAATCCTCTTCTGAGGTTTTCTGTTTATCACTTCGTATCTGTATTATTTTACCTGGCCTAAGTTCAACCTCATGCCTAGTTTAAAGCTCCCCCCCCACTACACACATCTCCTCTGTTCTTAGATTATAAGCTAATTGGTGTACTTTGTGATAAATATTTCTCTATGCCAGACATAAAACATCACTTCAATTTCATTTTAGGTAAAGAACAATTAAGACAACCAATATTAAACTCCTTTTAACTTTGCAGGGAATGCTGCATAATAAGAAGCCACTCAAATATAAAAATAACTGCCTTTGTTTTCTTACAATAACTGTTTTAATTATGGTATAGCACAAGTTCACTGAATCCTAAAAACATTTATTATGTCTTTTGAAGTTCAAAAGTAAGTTTTCCACAATCGAATCATACTCTGCCAACAAAATCTCACCTAATGCCATCTACAAGACAGAAAAAAAAACCAAACAGTCCATATCTACTCACTCAACTGAAAGGTTGTTTCTTGAGATACACTAATTTAAAATGTATGAAACAGTTCTGCTTCTATAAAGTAAACAGACAACAGACCCACACAAACAGGAGAGCCATAGGAACTCGCTCAGATAATAATGCTTAAGCTTAGGGAAGCACCTAAGATAACTCAAGGTTCTTTCCCTTTGCAGTAGCAATCAGTTTTATTGGCCAGTCTTGTCTGTTCTTGCCTGTTCAACAGACCTACCATATTTTTGTTGCATATGCCCGTTTGAGAAGCAAGAATTTAGTGAGCATGTGCTGAGCATATGGGTAAGGTAATCACCTGTTTACTCCCACATTACTTAAAAAGTGGCTAGCTCCTCTTCCCATCAAAGGAGATAGTCACAAAACCTACTGTTTGCTTCTTCCAACGGGCCCTCTTCTCCCTGTTCCCATTTTTTAATGTTGCAAAGTCTAGGGCCTGGAGAAAGTAGAACAGATGAAATGCGAGCATCACTGCCAGAACAGTTCAGGTAGTTCACTTCCAGGAGTTCCACTAGAAAGAGAGTGAACAGGAACAGACCACGAACTGGCTTAACTGAACTACCAAGCAACTGTGGGCTTCCAGACCATAGGCTGCACAGCCTAACATAAGCAAGAGGGCAGAAAGTTTTCCCTGTTTATCAGTTGCAGCTGGGTTAACTTTTCAAGAGCAATACACTCACCACAGTGATCTATAGGAAATCTTACTCATTCAAAACCAAGTTTTGTCCAAGACAGTAAGTTTAGAGTTTATTTCTTTTCATAGTATTACTGCTATCGGCATAGCTGAGACATTTAGCTTTATCAATCAGTATGGCAGGTAAGTTTTAACTCGATCACTGAATTTGACAGTCAGCAAGTTTACCCCAGTAGGCTGATAGACCTTCTTCCCTATTAAAATTATCAGATTTCAAGACTAGAAAACTGAATATATATTAGTAGAATTACACGGCTGATCAGTAAGAAAATCTACATATGTCTCAAGCAGTGATGGTCAGAAGTTAACCCCAGAATATGAGTAGTCCCAACGGTCACACTATACAGTATCTAATTTTAGCCCACCTGCGTATGTTCACCGCCTTCTCAAAAAACAAGGCTGAACGACAGTTAAGAGCCACGTGGGTATCTACGTAAGCACTGCAAACTGCTTAAGTCCTTGATGCTACTGTTCTCCGTGAACACCAATTCCTTTACTACCCACACCAAAGAGCACAGAACAGAAGCAAGCACAATTCTGCTACCATAACGTAAAGAACAATGCTTGGAGAAGAAAAACACCACACAACAACAACAACAACAACATCAACCAGCTCACACTGCTATTTCTGCCCTGCAACATCAAGCAGATCACAGTCTAAGACTGGGATCACTCCTTACAAGGCACTATATACATGCCCACACAAGTATGTAAATCCTCTGCTATCTATACAAAGAAATACATGCACATGCATACATCCCCCGCACCTTCCTCAATCATTTGAAGAAAAACCACAAGTCCCCAAGGACACTTTTAATGCTCTCATGTCCCAAAACTGCCTTTCAGTGTAATTTCTCATTGCTCCCGATGAGAAATTAAGACAGCAACGGCATGATTTTTCCTTCTGATGTTGGAATCTCCACTGCACATTTCAGAGCAGCTAAAAATTGAGTTAGCATGAATCACCATCCTTAGGTGGTACGTTTCCATTTTCATACGTTCTGTGAATTGAAAATGGTAGTTTGTAAATCCATTCTGAGAAGTTACTTTCACATATTAAAGAAGTTCCCAAGTAATTTAGAATTAAAAACCAGAATGCTCTAAAATTCAATCTATAGCACAATAGTATTACATGTACAAACACACTCTCAATTATATTTAAGAAAAAACTAATCTTTAGAAAACAATCACAACACACCCAGCATTCACTGAACAGTTTGCTGTAGTGTGCAACATCATCTCAATGTTGTGTCTTTTTCAAACCTCAACACACATAAATGAAAACTTTGTTATCAAACATCTACAGTCAAATTACAGCTCTACAGGAATCTCAGGTATCTAAATGTGCATGATTACCTCTGGCACAAAGCCTTGCCTCGTGAATTCCCTATTAATCACACATTTGCCATGTTGAACGAAACAGGTAAAATTGCTTTGTGAAGGAAACGTGCTAAAAAAGATATCAACGAATTACACCACAGAACGTCAGCATGCCTTACAAGATTATTGTAAAAGGAAAGACAATTTCTCTGTGCTCTATCCTATATAAAAAGATCACCCAAGATAGAACCCACTTCTGGAAACACAAAGGTTAATTAACAGTTTTATATCCATTTGCAGAAAGAAACTGCTCTTACCCTTCACCTAATACTTACTGTTGGCTCCCACATCCTCAGCTACTCCAGAACCTCTCATTCTCAGGTATGTGAATCCCAGTACCAGAAAGAACAAGCATGCAGCAGTTAAGAGGAACATGGACAGGTAATGTGCACTGAAGCCTCCAGTGGTGGATACCTCCTCTCTTTTGAACTGTTGGAGAAGCTCCTCCTCGGGCTCTGAGAGATTCTTCTTGTAGGTGTTTTTCAGGTAGGTGTGATTTGAACCCGTATGATTGGAGTGGTTGAGTCTAAGGGAGGAGGTGGTTCCACCCGAGGGAAGGCTATTAGTAGCTGAATAGATCCTGGATTCAACGTTACAACTACCAGCAGCACCGCCGATAACATGATTATTGGTCGCTTTCTTAATGGTGCCTGGAGGGTCAGTGATTTTAGTGCTGTCCACGTCCGTGAGCGGCGGGGGCAGCAGCAATACTGCAGGGGATTTCTTAGATAGGCCAACGCGGTATCTGGGGCTGGGAAGACTAGAGTCCAGATTTTCATATCCTTCTCCTCTCCCCGCCGCCGCCGCCGCCTCCTCCTGATTTCTGTCGCTGTCTAGACTCCCGGCAGCAGCTGCCTCCGCCGCCGCCCTGTCATTCGTTACTACACCAGCACCGCAGCCTCCGCCAGCCCTTTCTTGGCCCGTCTCCATCACGCCAGCGCCGGCTGCAGCACATTTGCTTGTTATGAATGGAGCAGGAGACTTGCTGAGGCTCCGTCTGGGCCGGCGAACGACAGACTCCTCCTTCGGTACCTGCTGCTTGGCCCTCGTCCCTGACGCCGCCTCCTCCTCCTCCGAGTCAGAGTACTTGTCCCTGCTGCCGCCGTAAGAGAGGAAACGGTTACCGTTCACGGTCCGGTTCTTCCATCGCTGTTGCCCTCTCTCCTCTTCTTCGTCGTCCTCGTCCCCTCCTTCCTCGCGGCCGTCTCCGGACTCCCTCACACCCAGAGCCGCCGCAGGTCTCCTGGCCGCCGTAGTCCCCCACCAGGTGTTGGGCTTCCGCCTGGCCGCCTGCTCCGAAGTAGAGCTGTTACTCAAGCCGCAGGCGCCGTGGGGGGCGGCTGGCCTCAGGCCGCGGAAGAGGGGTGAAGCCCGCTCCCTCCTGCTGCCGCCACCGGCGCCGGCCTGGCTCCGGGGACTGGTTTCCACATCCGACTCGTCCGAGCTGAAGCCCAGCAGCACCTTGCCGCCCCCGGCAGGGGGTGCTGCGCGGCTCCGGCCGCTCCCGGCGGCGGCCCCGGGGAGGTAGGGGTGCTCGGCGCCGACCAGCCGCGCGCCCAAGCCCGGGGCCGCTCGTCCGGGGCCACCGCCTCCACCCGGCGCCGCTCCGGCCCCCGTGTTATTGTTGTTGCTGTTCCGGGTCTTGCTGGCGCCGCTGCGGGCCCCAGCCCGCTCATCCTCGCGCAGCTTCTTCAGCTTCTTCAGGTAGACGGGCCGGGTGCTCTCAGTGACCGGCCCCGGAGAGAAGCCAAAGCGCCTCAGCTCTGAGAAGAGCTCTTCGTCCGTAAGCTGCGCCGCCGTCGCCATTTTCCGCTCCCCCGCCGCCGCGGCGTTTCCTACCCACGCGCCGCGCTCCCCGCCGGAACTGACGCGTGCGCACTCGGCTGTGGCCTAGACCTGCCTGTCACCCCGCGAGCACCGCCCGCCGCGGCAGGGGCCAGACGGGGGATGGGGGGGGCGGGGTCGCGCGGCGCCGGCGGCGCCTCCCCCACCCCACCACCCAGCACCGGCTGGCGCGCGGGGAACCGGGGGACTGGGGGAAGTTGCGCTGGCGCGCGCGGCGCCTAGAACCGCTCCCGCGAGCGGTGGGCCGGGGAAAGTCCTGTGTGCGGGGAGCGGCTGGAGGCGAGGAGGGAACCCCGCACAGGCTGCCCTTGGGTGGTACGGTCGGCAAAGGGCGGTGTGCGGTCCCCCCGGCGGCCAGGGGTCACCAAAGTGCGAAAGCGAGAGGCGGCTCTACTTAGCGGCTGCGGGTTTCGGCGTTGGAAGAGCAGATCGCGTCAGAAACGCGCTGGTTTCACGCACATCTCCAAACAGACGTTAAGATGTGATAGGTAGCTGGATGTCTGATTATTTGGGGATAAACCACAGTGAGAAGCGTCACACTCAACGCCAAACGTCTTTTAACACGATTTCCAGGTTACAAATTTAGCCTAACAATGGCTAAGGAGATCCAAAGAACCCAGGTGCACACCTTCATTGGGCCCTTCCCCAAGGTGCAGGTAGTGTGCTTACTTCCACTGGTGCACTGGGAGGACTTTGTCGGAAGTCCAGCATCAGGAGCTGTGAGGCAACAGGTGTAATGGCATGAATGCTCAGGAAATCCTCATCCTCACTGTCAGGGGCTTAGCACCACCCTTATTAAGTTTGTGATTGCCTAGATGTATCTTGCTCTTTTCTTTGGGAAAATACAGTCTTACAAATACGTTACAATTAAAACTCTGTACAGAAATGTGTGCATGTTGAAGTGGTTGTACTAACATCAAGAGACATCATACTGGTGTTTCTCAGAATGTGAAGTGTACATCTTTCTGGATTGGCCCTTTGGCCACAGAACCTCATACTGAGGTTTCAAAATCTCCTGAGCTCTGGCTCTATCCAACCTGAATGACAAAGGCCTGGGCTTACCTGCTCCTTAGTACATCAAAAATGCAGGAGGCAGAGTTTTTCTATTTTGACCTAACTTGCATTGGCCTTACAACACCACATGTTGAAGTGGTTCAGAAACAAGATCTAACTGCAGGAACAGTTGTGTATTTCCCCCTCACAGTCTGCTGCAGTGAGGATATTGTGGATGTGCCCTGCTAATGTCAAAACCAAAGTTGCTAATCTTAGTTGTTGAGGAATATTTGCAGAGCAGGACTTAAGGTAGCTGTGAGGCAGGTACATGCTGAAGGTCAAGCCACGTCTACAGAGCTAGATGAGTGGCACAAAGCCATCTTTTGTGTTGACAGTGACAATTGATGATCACAGAATACCAGGTTGGAAGTGACCTTGAGGATAATCTAGTCCAACCTTTCTTGGCAGAAGCACAGTCTAAAAATCTTAAAAGTAGCAAATGTTGGGGAGTCCACCACTTCTCTGGGGAGATTATTGTGAAAAAATTTCTTCTTGTGTCAAATCATAATCTCCTCAGTAGTAAATTTTACCTGCTACCCCTCCTCCATGTGCCTCCTTGAAAAAAAGGAGTCTCCATCTTACTTGTAGCCACCCTTTAAACACTGGGACATGATAGATATGAAGGTCTCTCCTCAGTCTTCTTTTCTGAAGACTGAATAAACCCTCGCCTTTCCTCAGATGGCAGGCTTCCCAGTCCTTTGATCATCTTTGTGGCCCTTCTCTGGACCCTGTCCAAGCTGTGCACATCTGGTTTTATATAGCAGAGACCAGAACTGAACACTAATGATGATGAATGGTGATGATTAACTCCTGTACCTCACCCTCCATTCCTGACCAGCCACACCTGAGAACGCGGAGCCTGTCCAATTGTTCATCTAAGCCTCGTTTAACACAACTTCTGTAAGGCTGAGAAGCACTAGAAAGGTCTGTATTACAGGCACACTCTATATATCACTGTGCACAGCCGTATCACATACAGCACATTAAACCGCTAGTGTAAAAGTGCCTGCTCTGACTTCTCTCCCAATCCGTGGTAGCTAGCTGGTGGCCCAAATGCCATAAGAAATGCTTCCAACATTCCATTCCTCCTCCTCAATGAGAAGAAACCCATACCTTCCCCCAGCTATTTGGGATGCATGTTTGGATATGTCTGTCCATGTTCTATGCTTACCTCTGGCTGGCTCTGACAGTGGCCAAACCAACAGCAGCCACTCCCAGACCAGATACCGTTCTGGTAAGTGCACTTCTGGCTAGCGCCTGCTTGAGCACCTTCCCTCTAAGAATGCATACTGTCCTGCAAGAGGTGAAGATCCTGTTGTATTACCAATGCAACTTAGATGTTCTGCCTGTTTCAGCAAGGGCATGAGTTGTTTTATAAAACTGTTTACTTAGCAGCAGGAGGGCTGTAATTACCACAAATCGTTAACAATTGAATCATCCCCTGCAAGACTATAGCATGTAGATACACAGAACAGCTGACTGAAGAGTCTGCATAGTCCAAGTCGTGCTTTAAAATCTACGTGCCAAAATATTTTGAAATGTTTCAAAAACAAGTCTTCTGTTTGATAGTGAAGTAAGGATACTTCCTCTATCAGTCCAAAACCTCCACATTTCTTTCATTATTATTAATAACATAAATGCTTCATTAGAATCAATGCAGAATCACAGAACATTAGGGGTTGGAAGGGACCTTGAAAGATCATTCAGTTCAACCCTCCCTCCTGCCAGGGCAGGATCACCTAGAGTAGGTCACATTTCCTATGCATCCAGGAGGGTTTCGAATTTCTCCAGAGGAGGAGACTCCACAACCTCTCTGGGCAGTCTGTTCCATCGTTTCATTATCCTCACAGGGAAAAAGTTTTTCCTTATGCTCACATGGAACCTTCTATGCTCCAGATTGCATACACTGCCCCTCGTCCTATCATTGGACATCACCAAGAAGAGCCTGGCTTAGTGCTCCTGACACTCGCCCCTCACATATTTACAAACATTAATGAGGTCACCTCTCAGTCCCCTCTTTTCCAAGCTAAATAGACCAAGCTCCCTCAGCCTTTCCTCATAAACGACATGATACAATACCTCCATATAGTAAATTTTATAAGTAAATTTTAAAGTAGACACTGAAAGTAGATACTATTTTAAAGGTAAATGTTGATGGCGGGGAGTGTGGAGACTGTTATGCATCAGGAAAAAATGGTTGTTTTTTTGAAAAGACATTGAGGTTTTTTGTTTTCCTCTCATCTTTACAGGACTTGGTGCTCTAAGGGAACTGCCAGTTTTTCCCTTGGGTGAAAACATGTTCTTCTGAAAGTTAGCAACCATAATTCCATTAACCTCATTGGAGTGGTATTTGAGATTCTATCTTAATACCTCTTTTATCTTTCATTTCTGATTGCAAATTTCTGTGATGTTTATGTGTGTTCTTAGAATTTATGAAAGACAGCTGCCTTTCTGGGGTTAGCACATACCTTAGTGCAGCTTCTTCTAGCAACTAATGCAGCCCAGTTTCCACACAACTCTCTGCTGCATATTTGAAGCATTTAGAAATCATGAGTCACACCTAAAAGACATATGATCCTCTTGTAAAACTCTCAGTATTGTAAATGCTGCTATTTACCTTTTTAATTTTTGAGCTTTAAGGTATTTTTCATCCACAGTCCTTTCCTCTTAGAAATGTGATGTTAATAAATGTGAACTTCACGTGGTTACCCTTCAGACAGGCTGGACTGCTGAACGAAGGCTAACCACGTTAAGTTCAATAAGGACAAGTGCGGGGTCCTGCATCTGGGAAGAAATAACAACAGGCACCAGTACAAGTTAGGGGTTGCCCTGCTGGAAGGCATCTCCACGGAGAAAGACCTTGGAGTGCTAATGGACAGCAAGTTCTCCATAGGACAGCAATGTGCCCCTGTGGCCAAGAGAGCCAATGGTATCCTGGGGTGCATCAAGAAAAGGGTCCAGCAGGACTAGGGAGGTTCTTCTTTCCCTCTACTCTGCCACAGTGAGACAGATATGTGAAATGCAGATGAATGGTTCAGAGTGCCATCCTGGAATTATTTTGAGAAAATGAATAAGTTTCATAAGTAGGAATGTATCAAAACGTCACTTGCCAGTTGATCCCCAAAATCTTTGCTCTATTATCTTTTATATCATAATAGGTATTGCTAGAAGACTACTGCATGCTGTAATAGACAGTTCTAAACAGGTAACAAATCAGTTATGCAATTCATTCTCTAAAGTGTCACAGTAGATTACGTCCAGAGTTTTTTGTTTAAATTTGAAAAGGGAAAAAGTGAAGCTGAGCTTGGTAGTCAGGCACAGTATTTTTCATATTGGTTCACTGCTTGTGACATAGAGAAACTCTGGTTAATTTACCCCTCAGAATTGGTGGAGGCACTGCTCCTTATGTATCATACCCTACCAGCACAGTGTTGTGGCCATGTGCTCGTTTGAGGCTAATTGGAATGTTTTAATGAGAGAAATTAGATCATTTGTTGTAAAAAGAAAACAGTGATGGAGTCTATATCATTCATTGGTTTGCTAAAAGGGATAAAAAGCCAAAAATTTGTCCCACTCTGGTCTGGGATGCTGGATCCATTCCCTCCCTCTTCACTCCACTCTAATATCTCTCCACTAATCTTGGCTAACAGAAAACAACATGATCTTTGCTGGTTGTTTTGTTTGTCTGGGAAAATAGAAGGAGAAAGAGAGCATAGCTTTGAGCCCCTTCTGGGCAATTTCCTTTGTTTGAAAGGGAGTTTGGATTTCTGTATTATTTCTAATTTGTATATAATTGTAAATACTTGTAAATATATTGTGTATATATGCTTGTAATTGTATTTGGTATCCCTTGCAAGCACTTTCATAAGGAATGATAAAAAATAGAAATACATCCTTAATCACAGGAGAATACTGGGAAGGAATCCCATTTGTCTGAAATCCACAGAACCCTGAAGACATGGAAATCCTTCATTTCCTGTATTACTGTACTTTTCTTACTTGAGAAAGTAGCTGTAAGCATCATGCACGGTGGAAACATATTGTAGATACTTGATGATATTTTTTTGTGTGTCCTAAACAGCCTTTAACATAAGTGTAGACAAGGCACTCTAGCCTGGGACCTTGGTAGTGTTTGGTGCCAATGTGAAGAGCAGTGCAGAAATAGCCACAAAGAGCTCACTGTTTACAGTTACATTCTAACTTTAATCCAAGGCTAATATCTTGAAAGCTTACATTTCATTCACCTGAACAAAAATTAATTTACATTTTGCATTTTGATTTAAAGCCAATTGTGTCATGCATTTCTTCTACCATGAAGATCTACATTCACTTCATTCAATGAAAAACAGGGTGTAAATACATACAATAGACAAAAATAATTAAAGTAAGTTCATACTAGGGCCACCATTCTGCTTTCCATTTGTATAATTAGGCTGCTGCAAAGCACTAGATTCGGTGTGTTCAAAACAATTATTTCTATTACTACCTGTGCTTGTTTAGCACTTGGAGGCCTGACCCATTTTCATTGCTCTCTTGTACTTAGCACTGTGCAAACAATAGAGTACATTCCCTGTCTCAAGTACACGCTTGCCTCCATTGCCTCCCACCTGAACTGCAGGCTGGATACATTAGCAGGAAGCCATCAGCCCTTAGAAAATACCATGATCCTACAGAAAGCAGTTATGCATCTCAGCAGTGCAGACTGCCACAAACATCTGTCTCCTGCTCTCAGGTTCTTATTTTGAACCAGTTATTTTGTTGCAAGCACTCAGTGATGTGAGATTGGCACATTTAAAAGATTTCCTTAAGCTGTCCAATTTTCAGTGTCAACAACTCCACTGATAGAAAATTTCTTACATAGAGAATGGAAGAACTTCCATAAAAAACACAAGACAGTGGGAACAAGGTTCCACTGGCCCTGAGCACTGCCATTTCCTACTCCAAGTACACGCTGCATTTTTAGAACTTCGTTTCTCATAATAATCAACTACATTTAGGAAGTGTTTACAACAACTAGGTTTTGGCTTATGGACAATTTGATTTCCATCTAAAGGCATGTTTGGTCCTACCCAAATTAAGGCTTCTGTCTCACACATTGTGGGGGTCTGTGGCATGCACCACACTCACCAGTTGTCTGCCACACTTAGATGTCATCGCA